>JAMKCH010031842.1:0-87267 GCA_023653785.1 Ophioderma brevispina | reverse complement strand
ACGTGTGTGACATCTCTATATACGTTATAACACAAATTGATAACCATTGTTAATGTGCACCAAAAACGAGTTTTGAATCAAATCTTTGTATATTTTCATATTCTCAACTATTTCAAACACTTTCATTACAATGTCATCAGTATAACTTGTAAATAGCAATGCGACTGCAATGCACGCCATGGAGGCCGAATTTTCCTGTGTTGAAAATAGTGCAAGTCGCTAATTTGGCAACTTCATCCCAAACTTTCGAGAGACACATGGAAATCAAGTAAAAGCCAGTCCCTCGATTAAATTAATTTTGCTTTCTTTTGAAACTGCAATTCTATATCATATTTAACTGTACTAAAAGTTAACACTGTTACCTTCTTCAATATGACCAATACTAAATGGTGATTTCCGGTCACGTGTGTGCAGTACTGGTGCTCACATCAATAACTTTTGAAGGAGGAAAGATCTAAACCATTTATGTTTGTATAACGGAATGTACACATAACTGGCTTTTGACATGAATATGAACAGTACTGGCCATTGGTTTTCTAGTAATAGGAAAACTTCTGTTGTATTTTTGGTCACGTGTGTGCCATACCAAAGTCATTAAAATTCTTTGTTATGACTGATTCTATTTCCTTAGAATTTGTATTGTTTTTTCAACGAGTAATTTTGACAATTTAAGTCCATGCAATACGTGAGGCAGTATTTCCAAACAAAAATGAAATCTATTTAAGTGAACACTAAAGACAAATGGTGTAAAAATCTTACTTTTTATCCCAAAAATTGAAAGACGTTTCAATTTATGCAAATAGGGTTTTGAGTGGAACATATTGTTTAAATATCATTCGGAAAACTTGGAATGGTGATTATCGTGATAATGTAAAGAAATTTACAATACCATTCTTCTTTTTTATCAAAAAGGTTTACTTTTTTAAAGAATGGCCAATTTAAAGTAGCATTATATGTCATAAGCGCATAGGCACCTAAGTGGCATACCCGTAACGGAGCATTTATAAGCCCATAGCCTAACAGTAAAAAGCAGAAGACGAACCGTTTAGCTATACGGAACGTAAGCGATTTGAAGAGCATCAGGTTATATCACATCATAATATTATCGTGTATCAAAATTGCCCAATCGCAGACCGTAGGCATAATGAAAAGGAAATAATTTTGACGGGTTTGCACCCGAGGTCTGAACCCCTATACATTTCTAAGTGCATTTAGGTAAAAAAAATGGCTATTTGTACTATTTTTTTCTAGAAAATTTTGCAAATTTGGCTCCATGTCCTAAGGGTGTTTCGCCCCAAACGGGTGATTTTACAGAGTGTTTTCCTTTCTTCTTCTTTTCTAAATGCAACCCTTAGCCCAGGATTTTTTGGCATAAAATGGGACCAATGTCGAAGAGTTTTTTGTGAAAAACAACCCAATTTGGAGGCACATCCGTATGCCTTGACATGTCAGTATCTCCCCCTCCCCCTCCCCGATTACATGCTACCGGATTATGGTAAATCGAATACGTTTTACAACCATCGTGCAGTTTTGCTCCGGTAGAGGCTCCGTGGGCCTTATGCGTTTTACACTCTTATCCTCTCATGCGCTAAATGGTCCATACATACCGTTATTCTTATCTTAAATGCACACCTATGCTCTTATGCTCCGATATACGCGGTTATTCTTAGCTTATGCACTCTCATCGTGCTTATGCTCGTAATGTGATTATATTGCGTATATACGGTTATTCTTATGCTTATGCACTCTTATGCGATTATGTTCCGTATATACTATTATTTCTATGCGATCATGCACTCCTATGTGATTGATGGTCTTAGCGATCTATGTTCCTATCTACGGTGATTTCTTAGGCTGAGGCCTCTTATGCATGATGTTTCCGTATATACGTTATTCCGTATGCTTATGCCTCCGTATGCGATTATGCTTTCACTCTTATGCTCTTATGCTTATGCAGTCTTATGCGCTTAATGCGTTTTACACCCACCGAAGGCATTAGCTAAGTAAACAGGAGAATCATGTCAGGCAAGATCTTGTTAGACTTGTGTGCAAAAGCTCATTACAGTTTGTTTACATTTCCTGACACTGCAGTTGTAACTTGCACGCGTATAATGATACATTCTTGACTTTCGCTATTTCCTCTCACATCTCCGGCATTCCTTTTTAGCAAGTCCATTCAATTTCATCATGCATGCAGGAAATGCCTACTCTGCTAGTCTAGTAACAGAGTAGTACTTTAGTTGCTTTGTATTAATCTGCAATCTTGGCAGAAGAGACCGAGAATTGGTAGAAATAAGAAAGAAAAATATTTGATTTTGTTCTGCCATCGTCCATTGATTTTGTTTTTAACGTTAGAAAAACACAATTCCATTAAGGATGCTCTCACACCACACACTCCCCATCCACCTTCAAAAGGATGCATTAGTTGGCTCTTGAGGGTGTAATATCTGAATTGCTGATACAAATGTTATTGCTTATTAGCAGCGGTCTGGCGTGTTTCTAGACTTATTTCTGAAAATGTTGTTTGTTTATGAATTTCGACATATGCACAAGACTACCATAAAATCGCTCACGGGTTTTGTGCAGAAACGTCCGAAATTTGTCTTTTGCCATTTTTTACAAAACTCTAGAGGGTTCTTCACAATATATTCAAAATCTAGAGGGTGTCTTCACAATATATTTCACCATTTGAATATATAATATTTTCTATCGAAATGACAGTTTTGTGGTGGACACCCCTAGGGTTTAATGACATTCAGATTTTGCTTGCATCATTTTAGTCACTTTCAATGTGTAAAGCCGGAAATGTCGCTGCCTATTCAGCAACCTTTTGCCAAGTTGAATTCGTTGTTTACCCAATTGAAAACGATCTTTTCTGTGACTCTTTACCAAAATAACTAGGCAAATATGTCCTATAAAATCACTACATATGACACCTTTCACGGATGCCTTCAAAAAACTCTCGTTTCAGCCTTTACTAAACCATTCTATCCTATTCGTAGCCTATGTGGTCGCAGATTTACGTGCAATTGGTGTCCTTTGTGTGGCAATATACAAAATTATTGACTGCTATGAGGGGCAGGTGAAACTATAGGCCCAGGTGATCTCGAACCATACTATACAGATCACCGTAGGGCCTATGTTTTCAACCATGCTCCGAATAAAAGCAGTCACTATTTGTTTTATTACCTAATATAGTCTATTCTTGTCAACTGATTTGTTAAAAGGACAATTCTAAGCCAGGATACTAACACAGTCAACATGGCCTATGTTATGTATGTGTAGGCCATGTCATTGCGTGCGGACAATTTGTGTAACTTAGGTCCAAAACTTGTGAAGAATTAGCAATCAACCTTTCATGTGTTGAGGAAGTGATGTTGAGTCCAAAACGGATCACCGTAATCGACTTCTTGTCATTTTTTTTTGTCGGCAAGTGCTAACAGACCCGAATTCCAGCACTTTTACACGGCCTGCAGATGGCTCGTGTATCGGTGTCAATTATAATCCTCGAATATCTCCACGGTGTATCTTACCTGCCGTGTGGTATAGCCTTATGAGCTGCATCTCGGATTCCTTTCAGATCTTCTTCAAGCTCCATAGCATGAATCAGGCCTGCATTCAGCCATTTCCCCTTGCCACGCCTGCATCATACTTGCACTCATTTTTGTTTACGTCCGTAGCTGTCAGTCGGCCATATCCGTCAAATGCAGATGCGACTCCGTACAACCAGTTTCAATGTGTACACTCATAATACGGATGAATGGTCTTGTAAGCTGGAAGATGTGTCCCGGCATAGTTCATGAACTATTCCCGCTCTTCCCAGGGGCATAGTTCATTTTTTGGTTCAATTCTTGCAACTACGAGTTGCATTTATTCCTCCACTTTTAACCAATCAATGACAGGGACTAATATATAGGTATATATATTATATAGATACCCTATTTTGTAATTTTACATTTTTATGATCCATTTGAGACTAATCCTGCTGTGTTTACTTGAACCGAAGAAAAATGGGATTCTCCACTTCGATTTTTAAAAGAGAGAGGGATGCTTTCCTGTCAATCATGTGATTGCAAAAGGTCGAAGTGCAATACTGCCATATAAAATCTGTAAGTTAGGATAACCCAATGTTATTGGATCATGGGCGCTTGAAATGGGTCTTCAGGTAACGCGTCACCGCCTGAAAAACCCATATCAAAGTCCACTGACAAAAGACTTGGCATGATAATGATAGCATGTTTGTTGGCATTTCTACAAACAGCAGGATTCGAATTATGTTCACGACAAGCGTGATGATAACTTAGTATGACTGGTCTGGAGAAAGAAACTCGATAGTCAAGTCTTGATGCAAAAGATTGCAAAAACGAAGAAATTTTCTTAATGTGAATGCATGGGGGTTAGTTTTATGTTATCGGTATCCAGGGGTGGCCATATATTGAAATAAGGATGTCGCACATCAGAGGCAGACGTTTAGACGATAGTCGCACATGATTCACCTGTGATAGTGGAATAAGATTGAAGACCCATTTCTTGACTTAAAAGCATTCCAGTGTCATCTTTAAGCATAACACGTGAGGAATCCATTTTGTAGTACCTACAACAAAAACAGGGCACAAATCGTGCGACATACATTGGTGCGCCCGTAAATTAGTACTTGCCACTTTGACTACGAGTGACCTATGATTGTACCCTAGTGAAGGAATTTTTGACTGAAAGCCCGCATCATTATTTTCAGATTATAAGAACAGACTAAAGCTACGGGAAATTACCCAACGCATTTTTCATCATGTAAATACAAGGTACCTTTGAATGAAAATCTTCGACTCTTGAAACATCCTTAGAATTTAGAAATGTAGTCTTCTTATGTGACCTTGCAATCTCAAATTGTTTCTGGTGCTCTAAGGATAGTAAAAAAGTACGTTGGCACATAACAATTGCCTATTAGTACCACTATTCTTCAGGACTTAATCCTTTCCAGGATGGGGTATTTGAAAGAAAGCGTGACATTCGTGCAAAAATAAGAATTTCCGCATTTTAGGTACACGGTTATGTGAAACTCTCTCGTTGCACCTTTAAAACTTGAAAAGTGCTGGGGGGGAGGTTCCATAGTACCCAAGATTGTTTTCGGCGATTTCTCATCATTTCGAACATTTTTGTAATTGTGTAACTTATCGATGCGCTTCTTTCCATAACACAAAATACGAAAACCTTTCTCGCCCGTTAATCGGATGTTAATGTTAATGACGATTAATTAGCTGGGTCCCTAGGAAACCCCTCCCTTTTAGGCACAAGCGGGACGTGTGATTTTTAAAAATAAAAATTAGCAAACCCTTGTGCCAATTTTTTTTCTGCTTAGTGTAGGTTCATATGTATTGAAACCCAATTTTAATTACATAATAAGAGAAAAAAAAAAAAATCAATTAACCCTTTATGTGCTGAATTCATGAACAGCGATTCATCAGCGCAGCGACTGCGCGCCACTTGATGTACAACCCATGGCAAATAAGATAACCCCACAAAAAATACAAGAATGTACAAAATGGTAATGTTTGTGTTAAAATATTGTAAATTGGTTCCTTTAGGAGATATTCAAAATTCAAATGATTTGCAATTGTATGATGCTGGAAGCAGGGTCACAGAAACATGTTACTTTTTGAGCGATTTGACGCATTCGAAACCAATGATTTGCCCCTAATTCCAGACGATAAACCGGGTGGAGGAGATATAGTACTCGGCTCACGTTCGGGAACAAAGGTGAACAATAGGCAATCGATTCGGTTGACTCTTCCAACTCCAAACATTGTTTAAGCTTTATTACGTTGTCGTCTATGTCGTTCAAGACATAGCGCGTGTGGTCAGTGAGACGCGCGTGTGGTTCAGGGATAAGTGAAGGACTCATGATCATTGGACCGTTAAACATTCGTGAGTTCGAGCACATTGTGCGCAACGTGTTTGTGTCCTTGGGCAAGATGCATAGCCTCAAGTGACTTGTTAAACAAAGCGATAAATGGGTAGCTGTTATGCGGGATATTAACAATCTAAGAGTGTGATAGAGTTGGGCAGCCTGCAGCAGCCACCTAGATGAAGCGAAATGATTTGTGACGAGTCCTGATGGCAGCGGTAACAATAATAATTGGCACACTCGGAGCTTGAGCACCCCGCAGGATGGATATGTTACGCAGTTAAAATCGACCATTATTATTATTTTTTCACACGGAATCATTTATATTGCACCTTTGGCCCTGACTTTGCCCCCTCGAGGTGACGTTTATTTTTGACGTTTATTTGGAAAATTCCATCGGGAACGTGGTTTCGTGTGGGGGGGGGGGGGGTGGGGGCATGGACCCCCTTAGGCACCAACGTCAGTGAAAACACAATAGGCAAAGGTGTTAACGCTGTTGGGGATATAGTGCAAGAATTGTAATAAAAAAATGGTTTGACCCAAGTAATGGAACAGAAACATGGTTGTGTGTGTTATAACTTAGAAACGTAAAAATAACATATCCAAAGTATAAGTAGCGGGGATCATGCATTATCAGGGAGGCAAGTTTTGTACAGGGGGAAAATAATAAAGTAGGTACAATTGTTCTGAAATCTATACCTACATTTTGTCCATATCTAGGATTAAAAAAGTATATTTTCCCTACCCGTGGGTATAGTTTAAATGTTTTATTACTGGTCATGTTAATCCTAGGAGAACTTTTCAAATTTCAGATTCTTTTCAAAATGGTCCCCCAAATTCTTTCATCTAGTTCCAAAAGGACCAGAAATTATTATATTTGCACTCATTTCACCATTTCGTCACGTAATTAAGAGGTCCAATGTAACGATGGTCTATTCATCCTTATGGTTTCATACTAATACCATCTATTTACATCAAAATGTCAAATGTAGAGCAAATATGCATTTTTTGGTCAGAGGATATGACCAGAAAAAACAATTTCAGACTAGTTTCGTCACATTCGGACACTCTGAAAATTACCCCAGGATGACCTTGAACCGTTATGATCCTATAATCCTGAAACTAATGACCGGTATATATGGCAAACTATACATTTTTAAGCCTCATGACCAAATGAATAAGTTGGTGTAGGTTCTCAAATAATTCGTTTTTTTTTTACCTTCTGACCTTCCCACGACCCAATGTTCCTCATTTGTTGATTTTCTACACTTTTGCCACATTATCGTGACAATTTAGAAGCATGATAACATAAAAGTTTTTTTTGTTGGGCAAACTTGTTTTGGGTCATAAAACCACTTTCTTGTAACTAATATTTCACTATGATATTCTCAAGTTAATAACCCAAAGTTTCATTCATCGGATGCATTTTTTTCATTGCAACGGAGGATAGGGTCGTTTGCGACTTCCCCACTTGTTATACTTATAGGGAGCAATTCTACACAAACTGACAGTGATCCTCATACAATAAAATACCTGTAAGGACGGAAATATACCTGAGGCTTTTACCTAATCGGCTACATTTAAAAAAATAAGAATAAATCCTATTTCTGTAGTTCCAAAAGTGAAACACTATTTCACATCAGTTGTTTGGCAAAATGGCACGCACTGGAGAGAACAATATAATCGTCGAGAAAAATATCTTGAACGAACGAAACAATTCTTTTGAGAAAGTACATATTACCAGCCAAATAATGTACATAAAAAAATCTTCATCTAGAAAAAAATCGAGAAATAAACTCGATGAGTTTTTCTTTCGAGTTATTTCTCGACGATTTTGTATTTGTTTTCTTATGAAGTTTTTTTTTTTTTTTTCCCCCGCTCGAGATTGAGTTTATTGAGCTCGATGAATCAGTTCATCGAACTTCTCACTACTGCAGTGTTTTGATGATTAAGGAAGCCTAATGAGACAATGAAAAAAAAATGGCCGAAAAACTGCTATCAAAATAATAAAGGGCACAACTGGGGTCAGTCACTAGAGCGTTAGAAGACTCGTAATCCTAATGTTGGGTTTGGAACTCCAGCGGGAACTATTTCCATCAACCACTTGACAAACGTTACTCTTTTTCTCTAACGCGAACAAAAATAACCCCTTTGGCCCTATTTCGAGTTTTGGATTATTGTATATTTCCTTTTCCCTAAAATTCTTTGCCAGATGTATAAGCGAGGAGCTTTTGATGCGGAACCCTTTCGGTTCGGCCCCCTACTTGCCCCTTCTACAAAGAATATCTGGAAACAATGCGTAACAAAATGACCATGTTAGAATGTGCCCCACACTTGGAACCCCTTGGGATTCACATCACACCAGTATAAACTTGAGAAAAAGTAAGTCCACAAGCCCCCACTGCAAATGAGCGTTTTTTTTGGTGACCCTCCTCTAATATACCCTAAAACGAGAGAAATGTCGAGACCTGGGTTGCAAATGCATGGTTGCTATCAATATTAAGGTATCAAATCTGTAGGAATATACTCAAAAAAGGTTGGTCATTGATATGTTTATTTGATCCGACAACATTTTAAATTAAAAAAACCGTATTCTTACAGGGAACACGCTGACTGAAAAGAGTGCTCTGACCTCCAGTTCCACGGTTCCATTCTAGTCTTCACGGTCCAGTCGCTCGAAATTTTGGGGATAACTAACCTAAATTCATGATTGATTGGGTAGGAGATATTGACCTTCAAGCAGAATTTAGCTTTAAGGTATGAGTTGTTCCATTGAGGAGAAAATGACGTTTTCATTCGGCCATTTTGTACAGGAACGCATTGGAAACCAGAGATTTTAGTGGGTGAACCCCTTGTCCCCGCTTCCCCCCCTTCAAAGGCATTCGTTTACGTTCAAACTGAAATCCATTGGGTGTAGATCATTTGTATATGGGTAAGGTATATGAACTGTCTGATACCCTGACGTCAGTGCATATAAACTACCCTGACAAAATGCATTTAACTTTCAACCTGGTCATAACCTTTGTTAATGTGTGGGGTGATCCTTAACAACTGCTGCAGAAAGTAGTTTGGAACGAGACGCGCGCAAGGTACGATCCTTTGCTTTGGTTTATCACATTAAAAGTTGTTATAATATCCGTAATTGTAGTGACACAAACAATTGTGAATGACAAATTGTGAATAACATTTCATCATATAAAATTAATGTTGTGTGTTATGTGTGGTTGGGTGCCATATTGTCTTATTAAACAAACCCACACTGCTATTGCTTCCTTTCCTTTTATTTCCAATTTCCACTAACAAAAGTACATAATAGTGGCAGGCCTTGGCGTTCTAAACGTCATCACACGTTCACCTCTTATTAAACTAAGGATATTAACTCCTCTTTCTGTACTCACTAGCAAATTAGCCTGCGCAGGTTTTTTTTTAAAGTTTAGATGTGTACATAACTATAACGATTCTAGCTGTACTGGATCTCCATTACATTAAAGTTTTTAACGTTATTCTAATGCCTGAGGTACTTGGTAAGCCTCAGTTCTATATTCGTGATGGGCTCTGTGTCCGTATGTCTCTTGTCCTACACACAAGCAGCTGCGTCTCCCCCCCCTTTATGCCCTGTAAAAGAATATAGGTATGATCACATCGTTTAACAACGTCGTCATTCGTCTCGTTATTATTATCATCATCATTCACCAACCTCGTCATTCATCGTCATCAATCACTAATCGCCATCATTGTCTTTCGCTCCTTTGTCATATCGTCATCCACACCACTCACCACCACCCACACCACTACCCACACCACCACCAATCAAACAATCATCGTTATTTCGCACGATCTTGATCAATTTCTCACCGTGTTCATCTTGCAATCATATCATATGGCTTGCCATTGAGAAGTGGCAGTAGTTTAAGCCAAGCTGGGTTCCACCAATCTATTAATCGGTTATCTTTGCGAGTCATCACCGAAAACCCCGGCCTTGAAGCATGTGAGGATATCATCAGACACGATATCAAACTCTTCGCTGCCTGCATATCGATCCGAACCTTCACAAAATAGTGCGTCCGATCTCCAAAATTAAAGAAAAAGGTAACCTGAGAAAGTAAATAAGGCCAAGGTCAATTCCAGCCATCACTAAAGTACTTCTTTTCTGTCACATCTTTACTATTGATCTTTATTGTTTGCACAAGAAACTATCTTTAAAATAAGCTTTGGGCCAACCTGATTTGCCCTAAAATCAAATGGCGTCCAAAATACTAATTGTTACTCTAGAAATCGACTAAAACGTGGTATTTCCCTTGAAAAACTTCTTTTAATTAAACACCTACGTCTTTGCTTTTGACAAAGTAATATTTTAAAATGCTCGAAGAGTATTCAAAAATGGCCACCACAAACGCTCAATATATTGAGTTTGAGGAATACCTTAGTTTTAATTCTTAACGCTCAATTAAAACATTGATGGGATACCTTAAGTTTATTCTTAAGGATATTTCTCGAGGGTGTTTATTTATACCAATCCCATAATGCTTGCAATGTGTCTATTTTTCTTGTTCTAAAAGAAGGGCCACACTAGGATGAAAGTTGTTTCAATAGTTACAGAACCACAAGACATTTCATGGTCCATGCTCAAATTATCTAAGCACTAGTGCTTTGTGGGCTAACACGATGTAAAATCAGAGTTTCTTGTTTCAGAATAAGATTTTTTTGTGATAATCAGTCATTATCTTTCGGGAGATAAATATTTCCCAAAACTGGTGCATTGTGGGAGAGACCATTACCAAACACCATCTGGATATTTAGCTTTAACTTATGTTTACTACTACTGACACGATACCGAAAACGCTCTGAATGGTGTACTTACTTCCAATTATTAAACTCGTTTTATTACTAAACTATAAGGCTAGCTACTAACTCTCTTAGCTGGAAAATTCAAGATTGCTACCACTTTCCATGTAAATATCATTTTTAGGAAGTCAAAATTAATTTGATGTCATTTGTATTTGTGATTGACACACCTTTGGCAAATAAAATAACAAAATTAAAAAAAGCAAAAATTTTTAAATAAACAATTATTAAAATTAACGAAAATGGCCAGCTGAATCGTATTATCTTGTTTTATAATGGTCCCCGCCCGAACGAGTTCGGAACGGGGACATAAAATGAGCAGCGTCGTTCGTTCGTCCGTCCGTTCGTCCGTTAAAACCGTCGTGATAAAAATGGTTAACCCTGTGGGTATAATCGATTTAATCTGGAGTTCCGTAGGCGACAATGAAATGTCAACTTGGTGGAAGAAGGCGGGTGGGTGAGTTTCTTGACCTTATTAGATTTTGGGCTTAAAATATGCTAATTAAGTATCAATTTTGCATAATTATGAAATGTTCCTCCAAGGCCTGTTAACAAGTTTTCTGGAGTTTCATAGAAGGCATATATGAGTAACTTGGTGGAAGGAAGTGGGCTGAAGAGTTTTTCGACCTGATTGCGAGTTGGGGCTTATTTCGGCGGGGCAATGATTATGTAATGAAAAAAGCTAATTAATATGCAAAATCAGCGTAATGGCCTATAATTTTGATACTGTACATTGGATACTCAATTCCTGCGCTGCATGATAATCGTATAATGGGGAACATCTTTATTGCAATTGAAAGTATGTTATTAGCGTCCCAGCGGGCTTAGGTATGCCCAAATGAAGCTAATTACATATGGCGTATTGCTGTAATCTCTGAAACGTTGCATCGGAGAGGCAAAATTCCTTCGCTACTGAGACTACTATGCCATAGGTAGGGTGGGTGTTTGGTAGGGGGTTAGGTCTTGTGGACGGGGATTTATGTAATTGGGACTGGGAGTTAGTCTTGGGGGCGGGTTTAGGTCATTGCTGGGTGTTTGTGGAGGGGGTGAGGTGGGTGTTTGGCCGCAGTGTTGGGGCTGTGGTAGTGTGTTGGGGCTTGGTGGGTTTTGGGAGGGTTGTGGGTATGCAGGGTTGTGAGGGTGAGTGGGGAGGGGGTGGGTTTTTGCAGTGTGTTGGTAATTGATGGGTTGTTGCTAGGAGTTTTGGGGAGGGGTGGCATTGTCATCGCATGTTATTGATCGCCGCATTCTGCGGGGACATATTTTACGCATCGCGTAATACGAGTTTCGCCTTGGTTGTTCTATTGTATTGTTTGCCTTCCCTCAAACATAAAGCTTATTAACCTTTCTGCTAATAATCCATTCATATATCAATGTTTTATATATACTATTGTTGATATTCCATAAAATCTGGCCCAACACACATAATGGAAACGCCGTTTACGATTCAATCAGGATCTTCAATTTGTTATGAATATCACAAATTCTTCCAGAAGTCTAAAAGATAAAGGTCAAGGTGAACGTTGGTTGTACAATGGCATTAACGATTTGTATTGGTAATAGGTAAAAGGATAAAATCTTTTGTACAAGTGGTCAACTTAAAAATACTTCTACTTTGCAATTAGTCCGCTATTAGGTTAGTTGTTATATCTACACTGTCATCTTGAGGTAAATTGGTTGAACACAAACTACTTAAAAATCTATTATTCTCCACTCAAAAATGATCTAATCGCAAGAACTGTTTTAGAAGCTCACAACATTAATCCCAATTTGTTTTTCGTAGCCTGGATTGAACTGGTCCTTTTTTTGTTAATAATTGTGATGAAATGTGTGTATATCATGGTCCTAATGTTACGACATTAACGAATCCATTTCTTGGTTGGCACCTTTCTTTTCCCTAGTAGCGCCATTTTGTAACCTTGATTAAGGAAGATTCTCTTATTACAACTTACCACCTACACTCACCGTCCCTTACGCTTGACGTAGGGCACACGATGAGATACTAATGCACAACGGATTTGAATCAGCAGACATATCTTTCCCCTTCCCCTTTGTAAATAAATAAGAGTTAAGCATACATGAACCCTCATATACCATCAGACAACTACTCACATGAGTCCAATATCTCATCCCACCAGGACAACCTTCCGTGGGTGTACTTGTACTACATTGACAGAACTGACCTTGTGTGATCTCGGGTCATAATATATCATACCCAAAACCAGGGGTGTCTTTTTCTAATACACCTGGCAAATTGAAGGTACTGAACGTGCCAAAGAATTAGATTTACTAGCTCATAGTGTTCGCCCAGAATACAAATACGATTCGATGTGTGAATGCAAGAAGTTCATAAGTGCCATACTGCCTTCGTATACATCGTGCTGCCATTTATTAGGTTAACTCTCAATTCAATGTTTCCTTTTGTCAATGGCTCTGAAATGGTTCCTTCAGAATTAATGTCCCCGAGAGCCGTTTCAAGTAGGGGGGGGTGTTTATTGCACAAAAGGGAGGGCAAGTATGATTTTACCCCAGCCCAAATAATGGAGAACACCACCCCTAACATAAAACCACCTACCTTTAAAAAATAAAGATTCAATAAAACCCCCCTGTACATACCCCCTAAAGATTTTTCCCACAAAAATAGTTAAACACCTGCAAAAAAGACTGTAAAATTGTTATTAGACTTGTGCTTTTCACTTGAGTAGTTGCAGTGAGTACAGTGAGTACGGTGAGCGCTGTGTAAAACCATTCAGGCATCACAATTTACATCAGCACTGGTTTGTCCAAATTTGACTGATTTAAAGCTCCAAATTATTGACAAAAAAACACCATTTTCACTCTTTTGGATTATTGTAATTGTTATTCCTTTCCTTTTGCTTTACTATACAAAAACAGTGTAATTGACATCTGAAGGTCTTGTCCCTTATCTCATTATTCAGAGATTTATTGAATAAATATAATTGTGTGCACCTAGTGTATTGGCATGTAATTCTAAGAGCTTTAAGTAGTAATCTGATCATTCTGATCCTGTATTCGTTAAACCAAGGTCACGGCATGTGTAGATGCACTATGAAGGGATTTAATTTAATGTTATTTAATTTCTTTTTAGTTGTAAAAGAGTTACTATATGTTTTACCGAGATCATGCTCAGACTCGTCGCCATTCTTTGGTAGCCGATATCCAGTTTGCGTACAATTTTTAGTTGTATAGCTATTTTTAACCAATACATTACGACGCACATCTAAAATTTTATTTTGATATGCATTACTTCTTATCTTGAATACTGCTCAGACTTCATAAATGCAGGCTCCATTGCTAATCCTGAATGGATTAATTTGGTGATTCGCCTAATTTTTTAAAAAAACAACATCCCCAAAAGCTTAAGACATGTACCATGGTGGGAAATATAACATGTCACAAATTGTCTGGAATTGAATAAAAATGTTGAATTTTGGTAAACTAAACAGCAATTCTGAAATCAGTAATAAAATAATCCTGAAATCTTGTATAGGATTGTGATACTTAAGAATACGTACTTGGCAATTCAATGTAATCATTCACATTGCAAGGCTTTCATAATTTGGAAACCTTATTCAAAACTTTCAGAGGGAATGTAACAGGGGGGGGGTTAGAATCATCTGATTTCAGTAAAATTGCATTTTTTCTATTTTAATTAGGATGTCTCTCCATATTTTTGAGCTGGTGTTTTCAATTTTTTTGAATTATCACACCCCTATTTCAAGGGCCACTTACCAAAAGACGTTGGCATATAATATGTTGTGCTTTAAGTTCAAATAGAGCAGCTATTGCACTACGACCTTCTTGCATTCACTGAACGAATTATGCACGTTCCTGATTCCCATAATCGGAATCAGCATAAAGGCACCCTAATTGTATACCCCCACTAAACTGGCCTACCGTAGGATCACAATGTTGGTACTTCTTTCTTTTCTTTGCATGGCAATCTGGAAACGGTGCTTTAAAATGTCTGAAAATCACTATGTTATATAAAGAAAGTGATGGAATTCATGATTGACATGGTATACTCGTATGTTTCTCAAACCTACGGGGCATTTGGACGTGAAATTTGAGGCATTTACTGTTACTCCGCGCGCATCAATTTAAACATCGATTTGGTCAAATTACTAGCTTTAGCGAATACAGAGAATCTTGTGTTGCCCGGTCTGACGTCGTGGGCGGTTGGTGATTCGTAAACTAAAAAATTTTCTGGTCAATCATTATGGTTCAAAATTTGGTATTTGGTGATTTCCCAGCTTGTACTTGGGTGATATTGTTGGTATTTCCTCTAATGTGAAGAAAACATGCTCCAAGTTGCATTTTCCCATAGATCTGACTGTAATATAAGTGACTGTTAAGTGGTGTGTAACCCAATGACTCCAAGCAAGTCAGGGTAGCCAGCCCGGTTTTCCCAGGGGCGCAAGTTCCCTGGCTTCAGCACAGGCCCGATCATGGCCAAAAAAATTTCCGGGTTCCGTCTGCAAATAGTCCGAAAAAGTGATAAATTTACGTGGATCGGTCATTATTTATGTTTTCTTTACTTTGTCTTATTTAGCCTGGGTAATCAGATCGACAATCTGCTTTCCAATTATGCCAAGGGTTCCAGGACGAATTGGGACTGCCAGGATGTTCACCCTACTCTTAACAGGCTGCGATTGCATTATACATGATTCTCCGTGTATATGGGCCCGACGGCTTAACGTTCCCATTCGCATGGTTCGTTTTTCCCCCAGATTTTCTTGTTTCCCTCTGTAGCGTACGATTTTTTTTCAGATCTACCTCACTCCTCCAATCCCTCTGTGGTAAATCATCCTCCATTATAGTGCGCCGTGTCTTTCCCTTCCCTGTTTACCCCTTTATTTGGTGTTTTTTGTGGAGGGAATGAGTGGCCACCCGGAATCATAAACGGACCGCCACTGAACCAAGCTAATCTTAGGATCAATGACGTTGGATCAGTTTCACAATGTTGTGTCCATTTACATACGGCTTCATGCAAATAATAAGGTACCACATGTCTCGCCTATATTGAGGGACATTGACGATCATCGCCGGGCAACCGAACAAAGCACTTCCCGGCAGTATGGCGTGAGCACCGTTCAGGGCTTTGTGCTTTTAAGCATGGCACTCATCATCAGGCGTGATACGGCTATTGAATGCTGAACTGTATGGGTATATTCGTCCAGGCCTCTAACAACATTTCCATAACCAAGTAGCTATCTTGTTTTTGTAACCATTTGATGCTTGTCAACTCATCTTATCGACAAAAACGACTTAATGATAATGAGTTTGGAATAAAATCTGTCAAATGGTTTACACAAAGGTAAATCAGTCTTTTCCTTCTTTGCTTTTCTTTATATCTCTTTCTCTCTCATTCGTGATTATTATTTTCCGGCCATGAATGGCAGCTGATGGTTTATGTTTACCCGTATGACTTGACTTAATTCTTTTATATTCGAATATTATTCCAATGATTTGAGCATTTTTGTTTACAACGTTCCTCAATGCGCCAGGCTAGCCCATACACTTACAAACTGTGGGAGCAATTCGCGAACATCAATTTGCCCTACGATGAGGGCTGCTCATTAAAATGGGCGTTGCGTGACGGCAGATTATGGAGAAACGCCAGTTGGTTGAAGCAATGCAAAATTTGTATTTGCATGTGTAGAAGTTGCAAAAATGTACGCACATGCGTAATCTGGAGGATAGGTTTAGCAAATAAACCAATCCGTCGTTGATGGCTATCTTTCCCCGTCAAATCGGTACAAGTAAAGCTTCTGAGTCTTACTGCATCGTTTCCGTATGCCGTTCTCTTTTGTCTTTGATCGCTACAGTTTTGGCGAGTAAGTATTTCGAACTTTCTCTTCATTCTAATCATCCACCCTCAAACATGTTATCATAAGTGGGCAATTTTTTAATGGGCAAATCCTTAAGATTTCCTGTTAGTGGTACCGCCATATTTGCCTTCTGACGGTAATGCATAAACTTTCGGGCGTTTTTTCTGTTATACCCCATATATTAATCCTAATATGCTGGTTTTTGCATGTCGCCCTGGTTGAAAAAGCAGCCCCCGATCGGGAGATATCGGCAACACTGGGCACTCTATATAATGCTCATTAATTATACCGATATTGTGTCCAAAGCCTAGGTCCCTGGCCCTCACTCGCAACTAAAAAACATGGCGGATAAAGATTTTGCATACCTGTTGGAAGGAACTGAATTGACTTAACCATAATATTTTGCGATCAGTGAACAACATTCATGTGCTTCAACAGGGATGTTTTCATCGTGCAGTATTGTTATAATGCAGCAAAGTTAAGGATCGCCCCAGAACATCAGGGAAAGATTGTAAGGGAAAAGTCCGAAAGTTAACTTATTTACAATTCTTTAGTGTTTTTGGCTTAAGAGTAATAACCAAAAAAATGTCACTTTGTACTTTGTGTACTTTGGTATAACCCTCATTTATTCAAACAATATAAAGAAATGTTTTTGACATTTGATTTGATTTTGCGATCTGGCGAGAGAGAAGAGAAAAGAATTAAAGAGAAGACCCTCAGTTCGGGAAAAGCAACAAACTTGGAAGGTCATGCTCTTGAAAATTTAAGGTCGGTGATTAAAGGCAGTTGTCAGACTGCAACGTTGGTCATGGAAATATACGAACGAGCAGCTCTGACACATCCACACCAAGCAGGAAGGTCTAAAAAACAAGGTAACGTCCGATATTATGTGGACTAGAACTGAACAAAGCTGCAAGGATTTATGACATGTGAGTAATCAGTTTCTTTTCTTTGTGTTTATCACAGGATATCCAAATGAGTATATTTTTATATATAATATAAAACAAATTTTGAGTACTCTAATTTCTAAATGTTTCAAAATAACGTACCCTCGTGACGTGGAAGAGACCGTGGGCTTAACCTATTTTTCCACTATTAAAAGGGGTAAAATTAGTAGGGCCATGCTCTCATCACTCCCCCTCATGTTCAGTTTTAATATTGTGTAACAAAATGTCATTCCAATAAGACCATCTTATGGAAGTGCAATAATCTCATACGTTATCTTATCAGGCTCTGGTAAACAAGTGCCTCGTAACCAAACCATCAATGAATCCGATTGTCGTTCCCCACCCATCAGATTTCGCCAGTCAAAATTGTCAGGGTTTTTCCTTTTGTAATGTTATGCAGTACGTGCTGGGCGTATAGTCTCTGTGTAGGGATTGATCGCTTAATCGAAATGTCCCGTGGGGTCTACATACGTATTTAAACCCCAATCGCGTGGAGATATAAAAATATTGCCAATTACAACGTCATTTTACTGATTCTAGTGGTCGGAGCAGGGTTCGCAGGTTTTTACCACAATTGGAAAAAAGAAAATATGTTTAAACGTGCGTTTAAATGATTACATAAAAAGAAATGGTTTAATTTTTTTTGAGTATGGGGTCCCTGGATGATTAGCATGTATAATGGATCCTAATATGAAACCCGTTTGCCTAAATTATTGTCAAAATTCAGGAATTTATAAAGACAATGCCACATTCTGTAACGGTACAAAAGGTCTGCCAACCTTCAAGAAATGACAGTTTGGGCTTTCAGAAAAGAACTTTTTTGATTAGAAGATACAATTACACACACTTGAATGAATTTTCAGGTGATTCTGGTCATAAACTGGAAACTGCTTTAGTTTTCGCTGGTTTCATACAATAAAACTAGCACAACAACTTGAAGCAACTCATCTAATTAGTTCTGTCTTCAATTACATATGAAAAAAATACATAAATCGCATCTTTAAAGACTTGTTCAATATATTTTTTCTATCAAGTCCAAAAAGTTATAAACATTAAATTTTGGTACTTTCATGACATATTTTCATATGTGTACAGATAACCAATTGCCCCCATTGCCCTTCTAATGATTGGCTAGTAATTTAATGACATGCCTATTGCCCAATATTTATTTTTTGCCCTTTAATCTCAGAACGGCTGGCCAAAGTGGTTTGTTCAAGTGAAAAAAAAAATGTTAACACTTGAAAGGTGTATGGCCACTAGTGGTAAAAGCTTGTGCCATGCTGTGATAAGTTGTTTAATCCCAATGAAAATTAAGCAGAATTTCATATCATTTAAAATGTTTCTATTTTGAGGGCTCAAACTGGTTTGGATATTAAGAATTGTATTGTAGCCTACTGCTAATTAACTTTTCGCGTTCGTTTTCATTTGTTTGCATGGACTATATGTTAGCTTGTTTCACAGGTTTTTGTTGTGTGCCAGGTTTAGCAGTTTGGTTAAACCAGCAAAACCGCAAAACATTTCGAAGCACCTTTTTTTCGAAAAACTTAAGTTTTATTACACGGAAAAACCTACTGATACCGCGAAATCCGAGTTATCGAAAAAAAAAACAATGTTTCATCTGTTTTCCATAAACTATGCTTGTAATCAATCTAAATGTAGCAGAGAAAAGGTTTATTACAGTTCCAATAAGTCCTTATGACGCTCCCTCATATTCGCGGCATTACTGTCCACAAGTATCTCAAACACGTAACGGCTCACTACAGACAATATGTCCCCAAATCAATGAAAACATGTCAAAAACAGAACGGTCCAACGACACTGAAAAGGGTGTCAAAATGCATAGAAACATGTCAAAAAACGTAAAGGTTCTAACAACAAAAAAGGTGTAGACAACGATGTAAAACATTACGGGCTTAACTACATCCTGCTAAAAAAAATTGTACAATCAAAAACAGATTTTTTTTTCATATATCCAACATAAGTGAAGTTGCGTTTGTGTACACACTTAAAGAGAAAAGACCAGGCTTTCCAGCATTTTTTGTTTCCTCTTACGTGCTGTTTTCATCGAGAGTTAACAACCTCCATTTATCGAACACAAAAATCAAGTTTGTGCCCTTTCTGTTGGAGTAAAACGGTGAAAATAAATTATTTAAACATAAGTTATTCACATTTTCTTAAAAAAGGATTACCTACATAAAGAACTCTTAAAAGAACGCCAACAGTTACGTAATGAGGGAAGTTATGATCAGTAGTTCTGGCTTTAAGATAAAGTGAATAACTTTAACATTCGACATACTATGGTTTGTTAGAAGAGAATTACGACCGTACAGCAACCTAGAGGAGAGAATTTTTATGGTCTTGAAGTATCATGCAAATTCCTACCAATACCTTGATTACTGCTTTCAATTCAGCAATGACTTCAAAAAACAATTAGTAAATGCACAATTATAATATTAAAAAAAGTATTTTTAAACCATTTCTTTGGATGGGAGTGTTTATTTGGTTGCATTTACATTCCTTCTTGCATGAATTGAACAGATAACCAATTTTGGAATGAATTCAAAGCTCAATTTCTTTGATTTGTGCAATAAAGATGTATTGTTTATTATTTGATGAAAAAGATGATGATTTGTCATTGCACTGTTATGTTGACTATTAAAATTGTTTCGATTAAAATAGGACTTCCTTGTGACTTTAATTCTGTGTTTGTTCTTTTGTCAAGTTGCAATTCTTTCGTGAGCTTCAAGAAAGCTGGCTCTTAACTAAGCGAAACAATATGCCTAGGATAAAAGTGGCCCACAAGAACGATTTGAGTGTATCGCAGTTAAATAGATTATATCTTTGGATTGAACAAAAGCAAATAAGATGAAATGAAACAAACACCATTGGCAAGCCTGGTCGTTTGATTTATTACAAGTAAGAGAAGACTATTTCGAAATTTCTTCTTAACAATTTTTTTTCTGATTGTACCACTGTTTATTGAAAACAGGCTGTATGCAAGAGGACAACATCAAAAACCAAGAAACGGTTGTCAGCGGTTTTAAACTAAGTTTGCTTCTCTATAGTTAATCTAGAAAAGATGATTCTGCCAAATGAATAAAATTAAAGTTTAAAAAATCAATAAAAAATAAATGATGAAAAAATTAAATAAAACTTATACAATAATATTCCCAAGCTCCGGCCCGTTGGGTTATTTTAATGCATAATCACAATGTCATATTCTTATTGACAGATGGACGATGTGTATAAACTCCATCTTAATAATTGCGGATTGCTCGCTTGACAAAGAGACTGCTTGAGAACCTTTACGTGTTGTTGACATGTTTCTCTGCACTTGAGGTATTATGCATTTGACAATCCAAAGGGTTGAATCCTTCTGTATTTGCGGCGTTACGTGTTTTCACATCTTTGCATTTCTGTGGATTATTGTCTTTTTATGTTTGGGCCGTTTTGTATTTGAAATCGTTCTCTGCATTAGAAACCTTTTCTGTAGCTGAGGACATTGGACTTGTTTTTAATTTTCTCTACTTTTTACATCTTTGTTGAGACGATACGTGTTTTTGACAAGTTTCTTTGAATTTGACACCTTTTCTGTAGTGCGGACCTTTATGGGCGGGAATTTGAGCCATTTGGGACCTTGTTCATAATTATCTGACGTTCTTATGTATTTTAGATATTTGAGATACCTTTGACCTTTGACATGTTTCTCTTAAATTGACACCATTTTCTGTAGTTAGGACTTGTTCTAATTATTGATGTCTGTCTTTGTATACTTTTGACAGTATAGCGCCCATACCCTCACAGTGGCACAAACAAAAATAGTCAAAATCAAACGAAGGTTGCAATTCAAAAACTTAAATTAAGGTATTTATTTTGATCGTCCATTTATTTTCAAATGTCATCGCTTCCTACCTACGCATGGTCGTAGTATCCCTCCAAACAACCTTCTTCCTCCATGTGGTCTGGACCGCCAATATGAGAGTCCCAACATCTCGTTGTGAATCGAATACCATCTGACAGTTCTTGTTGGCAATTTGGCAAACTACAAGGTAAAGATGGGAATTTCGGATCCCGTTATAATATCCTGTTTTTGTGACGTAAGTAACTACGTTTGAGAAAACAACAGCTTATATAAATGTGAGAAATCTTGGGCGTTCACAAGTTCACACTATTATGGGAATACCAAGTCGTATTTTTTTAAAAATGACTTTTTCTGGGGAAACACTGTGTTCCAGATAGGAAGGACATAGTGTGTAGACGAATGTGCATAAGATCTTGCAACATGGAAGCTCTTAATGTAATGTATATACGATGTTAGTATCCACGATATAATGGCGGGATTGTTTTAACCATGACTTATAAAATGTCATTTCACTGCATAAAAAAACGACCAGTATTTTAAACTGCAGGAGTGGTAGAGCTTGATAAACAGTATTATCAGTATAGGCACACTTGATGTTCTATCTGATGTTATCCTTGTTATTGAATAAAAAAAATCAACATCCCACATTGACCCCCACCCCAGCTGCAATACAAATTATGCGTTATTCATTAATTGCCCTGACAGATTCGGATGCGATTCTCCGTAAGGCCGACCTTAAGCATGTTTCCGGTGTCTTTGTCTGTCCTCTGAAATTGCCTCATCTATTCTTTCTTATACAACCATAACCACCTGAATGAAAATCATTTCTTCATTGAGTTAGCTCCAGAGGGTTGTATTGAGTCAATATCACAATGACCAGTTTTGGAAATTGACCTAAATAGGGTCATGTGATCCCACCAAAATCTATTCTTACACATAAAAAATCTGACTTCTAGGCTCATTTTCGCCCACAAAGCATTAGTACTTAGGGAATTTTTAGCATGATATGACATGTTCCTGTGGTTCTTAAAACTTTTGGAACATTTTTATCTAAGTACTGATATAAGTTTTGTACAGTACAGTTAGGCACGTTTGCAATGCATGGTGGGGATGCTCAAAACACCCTATGGTTAGCTCGATCCCTTGTACCCCTTCCTCGGGGAGATGGCTAGAGACGGAGAGCATCGTTAGAGCTATTTGTAGGTTATTTTTTTTACATTGGTGTCCATTGAAAAACCGTGACAACAAGAACAATCACAAGACGTTGATAATTTTATTATTAATTCTAACCACTTGAATATGGAGAGTGAAACTAGTCATTTTTCTGACATAAAGTTATCATTTAAGTTATTTCTTTACTAAGTATTTCTTAAGTCTATAGAGGGAGAGGTCAGTACGACACGTGTAAATTAAGAAACCTGCAGTAGCTACATCGATGCTAAAACCTTCAGGTTCCCCAGTCACGTCGTCACTTTAAGAGAGAAAAAGATGTTTTAAGTTAATCTTTATCTGAATGGTTAATGTGAATTATTCGTTCTCAAGAATTTTAGAATGTTGAAAGCAGGGTCGCACAAGATGCGTGTGGACAAAAATAAATTTATAAAACAAACAACAGCAAAAAAAACAAATTACAGATCAGCCTTAAATTGAAACATTAAGCGAAAACATTCTTACGGAAAACATTACGTTGGGGTGTCACCATATTTCCCCATTTTTTATCTTTTCATCAAAGCTTCCTTGCTTTGGTTTGGTAGGGTTTAGAGTCCCCTCATGATGGTTACGGCGCCTCTCCTTATAAACTGCAAACGTACATCGCCCGCGGCATCGGCTTTCCCTCAACAAAGCGCCTTAGGCGATATACAATGCACAAAAAGTATATCGGCATGTTCTTCGACCAGTACTGTGCCAAGTCAGACATTTTTGAAAAGTTTTCGAAATCGACATTTGTTGCAATTAGGTCTTGTTCTTTCATTTTAACACCTCGCTTGTAAAAAAGGCGTGTAAAAAGAGCTGAGATAAGTGCCCGAAAGACGCAAACCCCCAAACAAAAAGTTGGCAGTTTTGGATTTTCAATGGTCACACGTTGTGGTACAACGCAATAATACGTTGGTATTGATTGTACATTTGCGTCTTTCGGGAGTGGCGTATATCTCAGCCATTTCTGCACGGTTTTTACAAGCCAGGTATAAATGAAAAGACAAGACCTAGCAACAAAAATGTATATTGAAAACTTCAAAATGGTCTGACTTTGACCCAGTAATGATCGAAAAAAATATGCCGAGATACTTTTTGCCAGGTGTATTTATGAGGCATTTTCAAACAAAAAAGACTCGCAGCTGTGGGCTTCCAGTGACGCAGTGCCAAAAGGTAAACTTCTGATTTGGGGAATCTTGTTTTGGAGTTTATATCACATTATAAATTAATTTTCCTTCTCTAATCGTAAACAATTACGAATGCATGCCACACCAAGAGTTGAAAATCGTGTGCCGGAATGGCTCAAAATACATTTAACAGTTACCTGCACCAAAGCAGGTTTTAGTAGGATGGGTAGCAATTATCATTTTGTTCATATTTTCGGGTAGTGGTTCAAACACGCGGTCGCACATCCTAACCCAAACCAAAAGTGAGGACCCCCACCCCGGGAGTCACTTTCGCATTTGTGTGCCCCTATACCTTTGTGTGATTGCACTTTTACTGAGTCACTACTTGCGGTGCAAGAAAGAGATTTCTATATGAATGAGCGCCCTTGACCTTTCGATCTTCAGATTCTCAGCTTACTTTCATTATCCATTTAGGCCTTTGCTTGCTAAAAATTTGCTTTGTTTTGAAATTACTTTTTCATTTATGAATTGTTCTCTTTAGTGCATAGATTTCTTCTTACTATTATAGTGTCATTTTAATTTGGCTTTGGCGTGCTTATTGTTATTGTTATACACTGCTGTGATGGTGAAGGTTGAAAAAAAATTGATTGATTGATTGAGAAATCTGTAGTAAATTACGCCACGCACAAGGTGTTTCACCAAGGACACGCTTTATTCCGGTGTATATGGAAATAAACCACAGTGCACAGGTATTGGACACTCTGATAGGAATCACGAATTTATCGCAACCCTCTTCTAGCAAAGCGCAGCAGTATCTTCGCTGGCTTCCCACGCTGGGGAAATCATTCAGTGTAGACTGCTTTCCAATGATGCCAGGGATCCAGGACCGACTTGGACAGCCAGGATTTTTCCACCCTACGGTGGAAATTGGCGGAGCGGCGCGGAGAAATGTTGGAGACGTTGTTTATAAGAGCGAGATCATTAGTTTCCTGAGCTAACGTAGCTTGTTTAAAATCAAGGAAAATAACACTACATGTAGCCCATAATTGACCCATGTGTGCCAAAAGACAACGGCCATATTTGGAATCCCGCTTGCTGTTGATAAAAATATGGAACCAATAATTCCAATACTTAAATCGTTGGGAATTTAATACAGAAGAACCGGTATTTAGGGGCACTTCATGGCCACAGCATTTCCCCGACTTAATCGTTGAGAATAAGCTTTCTAGTGAAACCATATGAAAAATAAAGGTCCTAGGATCACGAAATGAACCTTTAAGAAAGTGGGAAAGAGAATATGTAATGCAACATGTGTTCAAGATCAGGGGTAGGTCTATACTTGAGAATCTTAGAGCGATTCCGGGTCCATGAATTATGTTTAGGACCAAAAAATCTTTCCATCAAATCTTACTACGCTTTACGGAAAGATGTGTGGACTAGAGGGCTTCCTAAGGATCCGCGACTACAATTTGCCATGCGGTTCTATGACTAAGTTTGTACTTACTACTCAATTTATGTATTGTTTAACTCTCGCATACACATCTTTTCAGGAAAAAAATATAAAATCCGTACCCAGTTTAATTATATATGGTTGGGTCCCCAGAAAACACCCCATCTCCACCAACGGGAGGTGTCAGAACACAAAGTAAGTGACCCGAGTAATTCGAATAGTTTTCCGTTAGAATTTACTCATCAAGAATCAAATACTATAAAATGTCAGTTAACCCTTGATTTGCTGATAGTATGACTTTGATTTTATTAAAAAAGTAAACAATCTGTTTTCCAAATAGGTAAGTGAATATTGCAAGGGTGAGTAAAAACAATAGACCGTAATTAATCCGCCATTTCGCTCTCTAAAAAATATATCTATGTAAATCAAATGGCAAGTTATTTTATTAGCTTAGCGTGCTACGACAGAACATTTATATCCAAGGATTGCACCGAGAGATTTAAATAACGGGTTGTACCGAAAAATGTGAAAGTCTGAAGTCTTGGACATGTGTAAAGCCTTTATATCAAAACTATCCCATCTGTAAGGATTAAGCTGAGAACTGTTCTTTGGTACAAAAAATTGTACAAAATTTCTATTTTCGTATAGGGAGGCAAATGCGCAATTCAGCATAGTTTTCTATTGAATATAAGCATAATACAAATGACATTTTTTTTTTATTTCTTAACCAAATTACAAAGGGAAGGGGGAATCTTATTACGAGGTCTAATCCATATGAATCACTACATATTTACAGAAAAATATGGGCCTAAAAAATCTCTCGTTGCAACCTTTAAATACACGGCGATCAACGAGCAAAGTCACTGCCAAAAAGATGATAGGGGTATGTCCATGTTTTTGTATACCATCCCATCCAGACGGGACCTTTCACTATGGCGGAGCTTCAGATCTGACTGAAGAAACTGAAGAACACCAAGACACCTCGTCCCGACAACAGTCTGCAGTAGTCTGGAAAAATCCACTATTCCATGATCACTGTGAGAATTGTAATAACACCTACATGGGAACCAAAACCAGCTGCCTCAAAATCATTCCATCATTCCGCTACAAAGAAAGGGCGGACCTCCAACAAACCCCAAAACTACCGAGGAATTACACTGTCACCTCTGGCCTCTAAGATATGCTGCTCAACAGAATCATCCCTCACATTGATCCCATTACAGACGGAACCAGAACGGTTTGCAAAGGCAGATCAACCACTACCTCAGATTCTTCACCCTCAGAAGGATCATAGAAGAGTTGATAATTCCAAGAGAAAAGCTTCAATTGTGTTCGTAGATTTTTTCCAAGGCTTTTGACCGTGTTAACAGGGATTTACTGCTCATATTCTCACCAAATAAGGTGTCCCGTGGACTGTAAAGGGAATTGCCCATCATGTTGATACACCCAATAGCTTGTGCAGACCATGGATGGGCCCACAAAGGAGTCTAACAACTATGGAACTCCAAGGAATACTCTTGACCCCTATCTCTTTGTATCGTGGTTGAGGACATCCTCAGACAGAGTTTGACATCATAAAACGACAAAGGAACCACCTCACAAACCCAAGCGTTCCAGACGTTACATGGGTCAGCATCTCCACAAGACTGACTCACGCAGATGATCTAGCTCTACACAGCTGTTTGAAATGTGGTGCACAAGATTTACTAGCTCACTGAGAATGCTGCAGACAAAAGCGACTACATCAAATGCCAAGAAGACTGAAATATGACTGTCAATGAGGAAGACGATCATCAACTATCTCCACAGCAGATGGTAGCCAACTCAAAGATCAAGGACTCAAGTATCTAGGGTACTTGTTGCCGACAGCAAGAAAGAATTCCTGTCACGCAAAGGACCAGCTTAGAATGCCTGCAAAAAACTACAACACTTATGGCAATCTGGATCTCACTTTTAACCAAGCTGAAATCTTTATAGCCTGTGTAGAGAGTATCCTGTTATATGGATCTAGACCTGGGACCATGAAGAAAGAGCGACAGGATAGAACTGGATGGCACCTCACACCAGCTCTTATGCGAGTATCAAACTACTCCTGGGCGCGAGCACAAACCAAGCACAGTATCTATGTAGATATCCCTCAATTTCATCTTCTGTTGCCCAACGCCGTGCCATTTTGCCGGTCACTGTCATCGTGCGATTGACCAAGGTATCTCAGACGTCACATGTTTGGAAGTTACCAGACCAAAACAGGGGTCGTCGGCCCTTTAACTACATTGATGTGATTGCCGAGAAATACCAGCAGGATCCATCTAACATCCCCAACCTAATGAACCAGGACATTTGGCTCTACAGTGGGTGAACAGCATCTCGGCTGTCGGCCGTTAGATAGAGAGATGTTTATGTTATTTAAGTGATTTGGGTAAATGTTTAGTAAGATATTATTTCAAACACTTTTTTGAAAGTAGAGTTTTCTACCTTACAGAGAAACGAGGGACATTTTTCTGAAAGAAGCCCTCCCAATTTTTCTCGAACCTGATTTTTTTTTTGCATATTTGAGAATGCTTATCAATGTTATACATCACCCTGTATAACCCCGTCTCTACGTAATAAGATGATGATATAGTTTTTCTGTCGTTCACGACGAAATCGAAGCATGGTTTGTATAGGACACTTACAAGCAGAAACAATTCAATAAGGTTTTGGCGGGTTTCCTTTGTACTTGTTGTTCAGTAAACCGTCGAAACGTTCTCCCGGTAGGTGGTCTACACACGATCCAGTGTAAGGTGAGAAAATTCGTATCCCCCCCCCCCCTAAAAAAAAAAATCTCCCTCCTGTCAACTTTAAAAAAGGTCTGTTTCCCCCCAACCGATGTTTTTTTCTTCCGATGGTAAATGTGCATTTGAAATGTTTCATTAACTGTCTCAACACTGATTAATGTATCAGATTCTGTTATTTTTGTTTCACCTTTAATTAGTGATAAGGTATAGAAATGTATAAGGGCAATCGATGTAACAGTTTGACTGCATATTTTAGGGCGTCACTTTGCCTTTTGGACTCCATAAATAGCGAATTTCCTTCAGGACATGATTTGTTCATGAACGCCATTCATCTGTAAGGTCTTCTCTTGTGTATGAGCGGCAGCTAATGTGTTGTAAACGTTGGACGCCAACTCACTGTTGATTGGTTTGGGTTTGAGATTCTGTATCACCGCTGCTAAAGGTAGGGCACTCATTGAGAATGTGATCCGCAGTCTGTGATGGAGTCGAGCCACATTGGCAGGCTAGGCGATGGCCGCAGCCCCATCAGTGCAAATTGCATTGGGAGCGACCGACTCCCTGTGCGAATCCGGTTTTAAGATGAACCCATTCCTTGCGTGGGAGTTGCCTGCCAGGTGGTAGTCGTTCTGTCTTAGGTGTAGAGAGAGTTGAACTGGTCTTGGAATGTGGTAGCCAGCAGTATTCCATGTCTGTAAGATGTTGAAATGGGGAACTGGGAGAGTTTAGCAGCGGTGTTCGGCATAAAGGTTTGCGAGAGCGCAGTCTCTGTCTGTCGAGATTGTGTGATTCTTTGACAGTATTATGCAGCAGGGTGCTTGTTGTCCCTGCACGGGCCCTTATTCACTAGTTTGTGCGGTGGTCTCCCTCGAAGTGCTGGCCGGTGCATGCTGAAAGTCTGGAACTTCAGATGGAGTGGAGGGAGCCAGCCAGTTAATGGTTCTCATGGTCTCGTTGAGTACCGTGGCCAGCTTCTTTGTGTGAGAGCTGTGCACCCATGTGGGGCGGCATATTCAGTCAGTGCTTCGACCCAGAGACAAGGCAGTGGTGCGTAGGGTCGTTGGGATGGCACCACATTAGATCAGCAAAGTATGCAGAGGAGGGGATTCCTCGAAGATACCTGGGCATACGGACTCGAGGTGCTGCGGGTAAGTAAGCTGCCGGTCGAGGTCGAATCCCAAGTAGGTGGTGTAGGTTTGATGCAGAGGCGCTCCATTGAGGGTTGATGTGAAGCTGCGATGAGCCTCTTTGGTGTTGAGGTGGAAGGCAGTAGCGGTGGTCTTGGCTCGTCTTCCGCTTCAGTCTCCAGGTCTGAGATATGCTGCACGTCGGCCCATGTCGTAGTAAGATGCTTTCGACTTCTGTCAATTGCTGTCGAGTGGAGGAGGGAAAGATCATCGGCGGAGCCATATGTCTAGATGTGTTTGAGGATAGCGCTGCTATACAAGTTGAACAGCATAGGAGCAATACGATCCTTGTGGTACACCGTCGTCAGACGACGCAGCGACACTTGCCCCCCCCCCCCCCATCACTGGTCTTGAGAATAAAGCTACGGTTTGCCATCATGTACATGATGAATTGTACAAGGTGACGATCCGGGAGGTCCTGAGAAGCTTGAGTGTCGGCTCTGGTGCCACATGGTGTATAGGCTGCAGTTAAGGTCCACCAAGATGAAGCCTGCCTTGCGGCGCTTTTCAAAGCTTTTTCTTAACTATATTTGTGAGTTTTACAATCTGGTGGACAGTGCCCGGCCACAGCAAAATCATGCGTGTTCGTCAGGCAGAATGGGGTTCGACGACGGGATCCAGCCGGGCCGGGCCAGGATAATCTCTCGAGGGAGTTTGAAGGATTGTAATGTGAAGGCATAGACAGAGCGCAAACCAACGACTTGAATAAAAGATATTTTGAGATTTCTGTTTCTTAAAGATTTAAATAGAGGAACAGTCAGGGTCAATTTTTTCTGACTCGAAAGTATTAGGGTTCTTAGACATTGTCATCATTTTGAAGGAACGCCACCAATTCCAAATTTGTGAGGATTAACACACAGTGTGTGTTTGGAAAATTGTCAAGTAAATTCTACCTGATAAAAACAGTACTGTTTTGCTCAAAGGAGGATGTAATTAGATCAACGACAGCGCAGGAAAATTGAAATTCTGTCTGTCCATCATGAAACTAAACAATTTATGAAAATCAGTGATCCTAACTTGACTGCGTGAACCGAGGGAACAGGAAATGGATGAGCGTTTACCCGTACAGGCACTGTTTTCCTGCTATTTCCAATTTGGGAATACGTTTTCAGCGGCGGCTGAATTATTAAGGGGATCCGATTACTAATATTCTAATTATAAACTTCCTGTCGGAACGATACATACAGAGTTCGAGCTTTCCATATAATAGGCATAGTTCACTAGCCAATTACCAAGCAACTGTGCAAAATCTTAATCTTTGAAAATGTCGGCGCGCCTTTCAAAAATATGATATCATGTTTAACAGGTCCGGAAATGCAAATAGAATTGATTGTGGTTTGTGTAAGTATACTAGGGACCAGAAAGGCATTCAATATAGGGGTTGGTGATGACATAATTTGGGTTCCCATGGATTTTATCAGAGAGTAATTAAAATGCAGGGACTGGGGTAAAATCTATCTCATGTGACTGCCTGATCAACGACTAGTTTAATGTATATATTCTTTTTCTGGCCTGCTTATTGCAAAGGAATCAGCCCCATGATTTGGGTAGGTGACATCCCCTTTCCTGAGACTAACGCCTTTTGTTCATGGGGTGACCACTTTTACAATCTACATATACGGAAGGAAACCTCACGATACGCAGTGTACCGCATTGCATTTCCAAGTTGTGTACGGAACAAATAACGCACTGAGCGAAATTCGCAATGCATTATTGTAATTCTGAAATAGCTTGAAATTCGCAATAACTTTGCAAGAAACCTACCTGAAGGCGCCATGTAAGGACTCTGAACGGTAATATCTGTTGATTCCTGAGTGGCCCAAGCGACAATGGCGTAAGCAATGGATATGATTGAAACTATCAAGGCAACAACAGCCACGACCATCAACAAGTTGTTACTGTTTCTACTTGAGTTGTAAGTTAGGATCTCGGTGGATTCCCGTTTTCCATTCGTTATTGCTGTATTATAAATGAAAAGGGGATGGTATCAGGCACTTATTGCTTCCATAATAGAAATGTTTATGCAATGGGCATGGAATATTTACAGGGCCAACTAACGATTCCAAGCATCCATTTTTTTGATATGTAATGAGTTCATAGTCAAATTGACATACAGAAAAACACCCGGTCATAAAATAGGTGGAAGGAGCAACATATCAAAGTCCCCAAAATTCCTGTGTGCTATGTGAGAAATAAGGGGGCAAAGTTTGTACAGGGGTCAAATTCATAAAATGTTCCATTATGCCTTCAAATGTAAACCAACGTTTGTGTTATGTCAGAAGGATAATCCGAAAGTTAGTTGCTCGAAAGTTTTTTTTACTCGAAATGCCATTACTCCGAAAAGTCGATTAATTCTCGGAATATCGAACTTTGGGAGTCAAAAATCCTTAATGGGGGGTTAGGGTTAGTGTTTAGTATAGGGTTGGGTGGGGGATTAGGGTACAGTTTAGATTAGAGTTAATTAAGGTTGAGTAAAATCGTAACAACGGTGTTAGGGTGATGTGTCAAACATTCGAGAAAAAGAGCTTTCGGAGTAATGAACCTTCTAGGACGTGATAGTTTGCGATTAACCATATTTCGTGCTACAGCACGGGGATTACTTACTTCCTTCACTACAATTTAAAAAAAATATTATGTAAACAGTAAAAGGCTTTCTCCAAATGAAAAGGTGCACATTATTTAGAAAAAAGATAAAGTCAACCAAGTACTTCCAGGAATACAGTGCCCAATATGTACACGTAAACTCAGCGACAAAAGAGCTATTGATATTCAACAATCAAAGCCTAAAAACCTTAGGACTTTTTTCATCAGGGTATGCAAGTCCGTGTATGCCCACACCTTTTTTAAAACATTTGCAAGCTCTATCAGGTGTTATCAATTCCCTGTATCGAGCTCTAGCATCTGTTCATAACATTAAAGGGCAAAATGGCTCACCCGCTCCGAGTTTTAAAAAATGTAGGTCGTGAAACATGTTTCTTTCTTGGTAATTGAATAGAAAAAAGTTTCAAGACAATACTTGCGTGATTATGTTATTACAAATTAGGTCCAGTCCTGCAAAGCGTTTTCTATCATGAAATTTTATCCTTTACAATTTTTTTCGAAAAAAAAATAATCATAAAAATATTGGTCAAAGTTAATTGAATACACATAGAAGCTCAAAATTTCTTTCATCGCGAACGAGGAAAGAATTACGCCAATGCGGCAAGGATAACATTCGAAATCTATTCAACTGCCTGCACAATAACACATGGACAGAGGGAAACAATGTGAAGTGTGTCCGGGCCGATATTATAAAAGGCAACATTGTATCAGTACATAGCTATCGGAGTAAAAACCTTTTTCCGATCAAATAATGGGGTTAGGGTTAAGGTTCTATTAGGGTTAGGGTTGGGATTAGGGTTACAGTTTAGGGTTAGAGTTAAGATAAAGGTTCGAGTAAAATCGTATAATAATGAGTTTTAAGGATATATTCCAAACATTCGGAGAAACGAGCTTTCGGAGTAAGACCCTTTGAGTACTTTTTTTCCGATTTCGGGATATGACCTTTCGGACCAATTGGGGGCGTTTGGATTATTACCTATCGACGAATAGACTCGGACGAACTAGTCTTCTGAATAAGCTCCTTCGGAGTATACCTTCGGAAGACAACCGTTCGGACAAATTAACACGGGGTGATGTCTCAACCACGACCTGCAACCCGACGAATCAAAGCTCCACTGTAAGGTTTATTTTTTAAATAATTAGGAATATCATATGTTCGGTACTAGGTCACGGTAACACCCATGACCGGTGTAAAAGGAATATGGCCCGGGCGGATCCATAGTCCGGGTTCATAGACGACACTGAATAAGCGGGAAACTAATGTTGAGTGAAGATTCAACCTATCAATGTTCCCTATAGATGATTGACATGTGACGTCCAACGCCGGGGCAACGACAGCTCACTGCCCGGCAGTATGCGTCGCAAATCAATCTGCAGCTTGTGGCTTTTTAAATTCCAGCTCAATCAGGCGTGATTAAGGCAATTGAATGCTGTAGACTGTATGGGCTTATTCTTCGCACCTCCTACATATCAGTATACAGGTGCTTAAAAACTTTGTTTTGTAAACATTGATGTTACCACCATCATCTCTTGTCCCCTTTGGAAGGTGACTTATGATCCCGGGGATCATTTCCTGCCATACCGGTGTGAAAATAATCATATCACGGGCCGGTATCATAGTCCGGGCTCCATAGACACCCAGGGCTAAAGCGTGAACTAATTTGCCCGTGGAAAGTCACCTAAATCTAATTGCCCTATTGTCACATGTTCCCCGGACTGGTGAGCCCGGAGGACACCCGGCCCACATCAAAAGCCCCCAAATCCGAAATTTTGTATTGAAATAATCTTCTTCATTTAATTGGGTTGAGCTTTGTATTGAACTAGGCTTGGCCGTCATCAAAGCCATCATCATTAACGAGCCTTCATTATTACAGTACAACCACCTGTGCACATGTCATTGTGGACGCACGTCGGTATCTTTTCTGGATCGGTCCAGCACAACGGAATATGGTGTAAATGTATAACCCTATACTTCCTAGGATCTAATTCTTTCCGACAAAGTTCTAGTAGCTTGGAAGTTAAAAAACGCAGCTTTTTTTCCCGTTTTAACATAGGCGGTTCTTTTAATATCCTCAAAAAGTATTACACTATGCGAAAATGTGTGTCGTGTGTGCGCACCTGCGTGTTTGAGAGAGCTTGTGTGTGTTTGTGTAAGTGTTCGTCTGTATGGCGCAGTGTGTGTATATTGGGAGCAGTAAGAGGCGTATGAGGATGTGTGTTTGCGTGTGTGATAAAGTGGTCCGTGTGGTGTTTAAACACATAACATTCTTCATTGCCGCCGATCAATTCTTAATAGTCGTTTCGACAAATCCATATAACGCGTGTTTAATATCATTAACTGCCGTACGTGGTCACAAGTTGTCATACTTAACACTTAGAGAAGCAGCCTGCAATATAAACGTGGGGGCATATAAACCCCGCAAGAAAGCTCCAGTTTGCTCGCTGGACAGAAAATCTTTGCAGAACGAGGGATAAACGAATATTATAGTTGTTACGTACGCCTATAGAAAATCCCTGTGCAACGGTCAATTTGAAAATAAAAGTAGGTTCATCAATACAGCGAGATCCAGCGTATTGACTGCAAACCTCTCTTAGAGGATGTTCAAATTGAATAGCGGTGTTGAAAGCAGATATAGTCCAGGCAGGAGCCATAGTCCGTGCTCCATAGACATAACGGGAATAAAGCGTGAAACTAATGTTGTGTGAAGAGTCACTGATTCGATTGCCCACTTGTTCACCATTGTTCCCGGCCTATGAGTACGCCCGGACACTTAATTACTTCTCACCTGTGCCTTATTGTTTGTTTGGGTCCCTTTCAAAATTCAACAAGGTCGGTCACTCCACATGAATAGGTTATTCACACTCGCTAACCAAGATCAATAGGTTTAATATAAGTGCAGATCAAATAAAAGCACGTAAGTGCATGTAGAAATCGGAAAGGCCATAGGGTAGAAGTCTGTGGGCTGAAAGTTTCGGCTCCAAGGCGGTATCGCCTTGGTCACAGGCAAAAAAGAAAAATATCTAAACGTCTTGGCTCTTTCATTTAATACCTGCCTTGTATATAGCGTGCAGAAATTGCTGAGATAGAACGTCCGAAAGACGCAAACCCCCCCCCCCCCCCCTTCCCCAAATTTTTTTTCCACCACCCCATTCCCCCACCCACCCCACCCCCCCCCCCCCCCCCCCCCCCCCCCCCCCCCCCCCCCCCCCCCCCCCCCCCACCCCCCCCCCCCCCCCCCCCCCCCCCCCCCCCCCCCCCCCCCCCCCCCCCCCCCCCCCCCCCCCCCCCCCCCCCCCCCCCCCCCCCCCCACCCCCCCCACCCCCCCCCCCCCCCCAAACCAAAAGTTGCAGTTTTTGGAGTTTTTCAATGGGCATTACAGTGTACTGGGAACACACCACGTGTACCACAATCAATATGGCAAGTAGGCTTCTCGCTCATTCATCGGAAAACCTCTCGTTGTGTAAAATAAATACAAAACGTATTATTGCGTGTACCCAAAGAGGTTCTATATAGATAGAGAGGCAAAACGTTACCTAATCTTTAGAAATTCACCGTCTCGCAATGTTTTGCCGACCACAATAACACCTAGAGTATCCAACATAGAAACAATTGGCTTGCCCTCCGCTTCTTCCACATACTGTTGGTGCCGCTTTGCATATACCCTAATCGGTAGTGATACAAATTAATGTTGTGTTGAGGTGGCCAGGTGTAAAAATAGTGTCCTGGATCATGTGTCTCAGATACTCTTTTTTTCCTCATAATGCAATGCGAGCGTCATTAGGTGAAAAGGTGTATTCATTGGGCGGTTTATTTAAATCGAAGAACAGACACTGATGTGGTCATTTCATTTTTTGTGTGGCCATGGGTCATGACAAAATTTAACAGCCCAATAGCACCCAACATCCACAACTATTTTTGGCGATGTTTGTATCGAATTGACATTTTATGTTGGTATACATAGCACCCAAACGGATAATTATTCCGGCAATATTCAAAATGTCAGCCCCAGCACGACGACTGGTTTTGGGCGTTTCAACCCCTTGGTTGGTACCACACAGTGACCATTGAAAAATCCAAAGACTGCAACTTTTGGTTTGGTTTTTTCGTTTCGCGCGTCGATTCGTTCGGGCGTTCTAATCTCAGCCATTTTTGCAACGCTTTTTTTACAAGCGAGTGTTAATGAAAGAGCTAGACCTAAGCAACAAAATTTCCATTTTCGAAAACTTTCAAATGGTCTGACTTTGGTACAATACTTGATGCCGAGATAACTTTTTGTGCCGGTGTATATAACTCCTTGTAGGCTAGGTACATGATACAATATTGGCCTTTTAATTAAATATTCGTGCTCCACCACCTGGGGATAACTTAATTGTCCTTCACAAAATTAAAACAATATTTTTTAAAAAAAAACCCAGGTTAAATCTATTGTCCCCAGTGGGGCAAACCCCACATTGAGGGGTGCACATTTTTTAGAAAAATGAATAAAATGGAATGTCAACTCAATTTATTGCTAGATATCAGTGGCAATGGATATACCCATAACCTCAACATGCTCAAAGCGAACAATGGGTCCCTACTGATATTTAATATCGGCCCGGAACACACGATCACTTCTTTTACATCTGGTCCATTGTTATTGTGCCGCAGTTGAACAGATGCGAATGTTATGTCTTGCTGCTTGACGTTGAGTTCTTTCCTCGTTCGCGATAAAGAAATCTTGAGATTCTACTGTGTGTTTTATTAACTTTGACCATATGATTAATATGTTTTTCGACAAGGAAATGTAATGGACAATTCATGAAATAAAGCATGGCAACGGAGACCTATTTGTGTCTAACCTAAATCCACAAGTTATTGTCTTTAAAAAACCCTATTCTATTCATTTACCAAGAAGCCAATGGTATCCCACCACTGGCGATTGCCAAATTGTGCAAAACGTTTTTCTATGGAGTGGAACTGCGCACTAGTGATGAGATTGGCGATTTATTCGCTTTTGAAGTATGTGTTTCACATTTCGCACTCGACACCCTCTCAGCGACCTACAGTTTTAAAAATCATGAGGCGAGGTGAGTATGTTGCCCTTTATGTTATGAACAGATACTAGAGTTCAATACGGTGAGGTAATAACACCTGAGATAGCTTGAAATCTTTTTGAACCGCGGGGCATTAACAATGCAACCTGCATACCTGATGAGAAAAAGATCAGAAAGTTTTAGGGTTGCTTGCTTATACCATTACCTATTGTTCCCTTGAGTTTACGTGTACATAGTGGTCCCCCGACCTTCTCCGGGGAGAAGTAAAGACATCTTGTGGTCTCCCCTGTTAGTACATGCCAAGCAGCGAATAATCTCTAAAACAACACCAACACTGTTTGCCATTAACATCATTTCTTAAGTTATACCCATATCATGACTAGAGCCCAGTACAGGCCTTTTCTAAGGTCTGCCTTGACTATAGCGTCATTGAGTGTGGAGGGTTTTTTTTCCATGCAAAAGTAACATCAGTGCTGATTTGTGTACAATCTCCAATGCAATGTCCTATGTCTGGCAGGAACCCACAGAGGAATCGATAACCACCACCCAACCATAACAGGAATGGTCCTTGCCACCGATAGACCTCGACAATATGGAGTGCTATATTTGTGGAAAGGCACCGCAGTAGAGCAACCTCAATGTCTGATGATCAACAACACATCGAAGTCCTCACCATTGATCTTAGCTCTGTCATAGTTACTCCATCTACAAACCTCCATCATAGACTTTCAAGCACCCTCAACGCAGCCTTGGGAATTCACAAACCTCACTTCTTCGTTGGCGATTTCACACATCCTAGTACCCAAGGGCTGCAATTGTCACCCTCGTCTACCAGCCTTTATCTTTTACACGGTTACCAGGGGGGGGGGGTGTTTACCACCCCCCGCTCGAGAATTTGTTATAAGGCACCCGATGCTTATTATTTTGATAACCATGGATCTTATGGTCCCCTCGTTCCATTGATACCAAGATAGTACCAACATGCCTAGTATTGCGTCCACAATGACGTCATCAAGTCCGCGAGTCGGCAAAATGTGGCATTTCGCTTCGACCGAAAATAGGCGAAAATCCAATTTTTTGCGCTAAAAATCGGCAATGAATATCGTATTTTTCAATGCGGTTGTTTCAGCTCTAAAATTTAGGGCATTTGCTAGTTTACATAACAAGTTTTAAAGCCATACTTTGCATAATATGTCAACATCAACCATAAAAGATCCTGCTTTGCAACCACCCCCCTACCCTTCGACTTTGACGGCATACCCAACCCCGGTGAAGGTGCTACCTTCACATTTTTTTTTGTTTTTTTTTCCGCTAAAATACCGCGAAAGGGATGAGAGACGATTACCAAGAAGCTTTTTACGAAAGTTTTAGCCATTTTAGCGCACGGCGGAGCGAAGTTCAACTAGGGTGGGGCGGTGTTACCCTTGGTAAGACTAGGGTTAACCTAAAAAAGACGGACAAGTTGTCGAAAAATGGATAGACATTCAACATCTACATCTCCTTCACGACTCTAAAGCTGCCACCAATCTTCATAGTGCCCGTTGGAAGAGACGTTATAACCCTGATCTAGATATTGTTAGTAAAACATCTCTAACCTGTCATGCCTGTGTAGCAAGATTGTTCTTGATCCTGTTCCACTAACTCAAACATCGGCCAATCGGTAAATCCCAATGTCAACCGTGCTTGCATGGTAAGGACCAAACAAAGTTGCCTTTTACCATCGCTTGTAAATACAAGGAAAATGCAGACTGGCCAATGATTTCACTGATGACCTGGATCAGAACGTGAAGAGAGTTGCTCCAAAACCCCATTACTATGACAAAACTAGTGAACAAAACTGCCCGAGATTCATACCCAAGGCGGTAGGACGAAATATATACCAGGCCTTCCAGGAATGTGCTAGAGAAATATCAAGAGTTTACTGCCATGTTGAAGCTGATCTTTTTTAGGCTGAAACAACGCAAGGGAGGAAGTTTTCCGGATCATCTCCCAGGACAAAAGATCAAAAACCTGTCATACTTTTAAGTTGAAATCCACCGATATGAACCCATAACATAAGAAAGCATGGTCTAACATCCGAAGCTTCTAGGGATCCACCAGAACCTCCCACAGCACCAAATGTCACACCAACCAGTTGCCCACCAAACTGCTTTTAAATGGCAAGTCAGCACGAAACCCAAGAAGATCAAACTGACCATCAGAGTGTGTGGTTACCCCGGTTTCACTCGCCTTGTCCAACAATTGACGAATTGGAATCCGGTATTGCTAAACTTCAACCAGAAAAGCAGTATGCCTTGACAACATCTCAACTGAGCAGCTAAAAATCTTGGCCCAGTAGTAGGAATGGCTTCTTGAGCCCTACATTGCTGGCCCTTAGTTCCACAAGGTTCCCAAAGATCTGGAACCTGTGGGATCAAACTTCCTGGCACAGATGGGTGCTCCCACATACCCTAACTCGACGCACTTGCCCTGTGCTACTCATGTTGCAGAGTATGAAATGCCTCCTGCCGGCAGTCACAGGATCCGTCGTCCAACCCCACGGAAAACTTTACATCCTAGAAGAAGAAATTGCTCCCCAACATCCGTCGTAACGTACGACATCAAGAGCGTAGCTGCCCGAGTAAATCTAATGTGAAGCACCCAATTTCTGGACAGATACCTGCTGCCACGGCCTTAAATCCTGAGAGGTTGTTTAAGCAAGTCCAACCTCTTGACACATTCCTAAGAGTCAAGAGATTCCACCTTGTGGAAATAAAACTTGGCTCATCACCAAGTAACAGCTATCGTATTGACCTGGTGAGCATCTTCCCACCTGAGCTGACTTCTCATGGGCTGATTGGCGCTTCCTCAAACAATTGAGAACCAGATTGGCCGATCTAAGTTTTTCCTTGCAGAAGTGGGGTCTATCTGGAAGCAATATCATGACACTAAACCTGTGGTTGTGGAACCGCACCACAGGCAATGGAACCTCTCTTGGTCCTGCCCCTTCTGGAGCCACAATGCACAAACAAGGAGCCATTGCGGAATCTCTGCTTATCATTTTGAGAACACAGTGTTTGGACACGACAAGCAGAATACCAACATTCTGGAAGTAAATTGAGTTTGTTTGACTTTTTATTCATTTTCGAAAGTCATGGTGCACTCTCTTTTCATTTGGGGATACAGTCCCCCCTTTTCCGTATAATAATGACTTTTATTAATTTTTAGTGAAGGAAGTAAGTTATCTCCAGTGCTGTATCACGGAAAGATGGTTAAATCGAACGTATCACGGCCTATTGGTGCCCTCATACGCATATACAATCAAAATCATGCAAAGCACTTACACAATGTCGATACTTTTTTGCAGACATAGATTAGACAAGACTATTCCCCTCATGGGCTGACCATAAACCAGCTAATAATCCGGGCGGATAAAAGCGTCAGCATGTAATCGTTATTAAGCACAATCTCAGCATGCATGTTAAACGCATCGACTCGCCCCGACTCTATTTTGTAATAGTAGCCATCAAGGGTCCCATCTGTTGCCAACATGATAATTACAATTTTTTTTCTTCAAATTGCCAATACGTTGTGTGTATCCATTGCTCTCTACGAATTTGCAACGTATGCTATTTATTAAAGAGTTTTTAAATTTAAATTTTAAAACATAATAGTTTAACCATAACCGTGCCTTATTTGTTGTGCGGCTCATTTCTATAATATCAAGTACCATGTAGTCTAATGTAGTCGCATAGTCGAGGAAGAAAACATATGAATATATACTGACAGAGTGGCAAATATTCCCTTTAAATGTTTAATTTTTGCTATAATGAACAACTGACACTAATAAAGGCACCGGCATTAATTATTGGAGGCCTTTGGTTAACAGTAGTCTAGTCGTAAAGCTTGACGATTCACAGATGCTCGCACTGCCCTGCCTCGACCGATAAAGATCACAAGCTTAAAATTCATATCACATTCAGCGCGACCACTTGTTCAAAAACACAATGTTATACGTCATATTATAAGGTCTATCAGGGCGACATTTCATGGCATGGGCATGTCTGTCTATATGAATTTACTTGCGATCTTCCTATATTTCATCTTGCATCATTTTTGCTTATATTGTTCATGGTCTGATCCTGAGTTTTTTCGCATCTATGGATGGAACTGACAATGCGCTACATTAAGCCCCAAGATTAATACCGGTGTCTCAAAAAAGGAAACCCTCAAATGCCCTCTATTTCCGAGGAGAAAAAGTAACCGTACCAAATTATACACTCTGAAAAGTGCATTTTCATTAGGTTTCCGCCACCGAAAAAGATCTTTTCAATAGATGCATGATTTACTGAATAGGGCTATCGCTGCTTGAACGTGAGAAACCGGAAATTGCACCGGGCCCTTTTGCTCTCCCCAAGTAACCCTATTCGTGCACCGTACAAGGAAAGGGAAACTACGAAAGGGACAAGACTTAGGCGATTAATTGGCGCGTATGTCAAGGTTTGTCCATCATTTGGTGTGATTTTCGATTATGGCGGGTAATGTTTCGAGACAAACTATGATTCAAGATGTTGTTTAAAAAGTCTTTAAAAAGGGCCATATTTCAGTTTTTCCAGCTCATAGACACATAATTCATGTCAGTATAGTATTCATGACTAGTAAGTATTCACAGATATATTAATATATTATTATTCATCCTCCTTCCAAGATTTTTTCCCGCTTTACTACCCCTCCCTCTAAGCCCGCACATATTGGTACGCTCCCAAAGTGTGGGGGGTAGCCCGGGGGGGGGTGGAGGTATCACATGGCGCGGGATACCACTACACTTGATTTTGGTACCAATGGATAGCTATCATCCTACTCTATATATCATGTACGTTCACTCTTCCTTAAAGTCTGACTCAGAGATTGATTTCGAAATATTATTTTGTGTAATAGCTAGGAACTAACAGATAGTAACCTAAATGCACAATTCCGAATTTGAGATGAATCGGATTTGTTTATGCAGTAAAAAAAAAACAAAACATTATGTGTAGTATTATGTCCCCTAGGAACTATACAAAATTTTTTAATAATGTGTATAACAAAAATTTACGGATCGGAATTTATAACAAAGTTGTGATTTTCTATTGAAGGAATTCGATTTAAGCTAGCAATTTCACACAGTGATTAGTATATGGACAAGCATTATGTACATCAAAAAACACGATTTTTTGCGAAATTGAGGGCGCCCTCATCAGAAATCTCTGAGTCGGCCTTAAGTCATATTGGGAATGTGGTATTATTTGAAACCAATGGAAAGAGGAAAACGCAAAGCTATCATTGTGGAATACCAATTTATAGGCTCCGATGTGTAAAAAGGAAAAAAATCAGCAGGGGGTGGACCCCCCCCACGCCCCAGAGAAATTGTGTTACATAAATGGCAGGTAGATGGGAGTAAGCATCATTTTCTTTCTGGAAATGACCTCGTATCTCTTTTACAGGTTTAGAAGATTTGGGGGCATGAACGTTCTATTTTAAAAATTTACTTAAGATATTTTGGAATAAAATTCCTGGTGGGGAGGGGGGTCTTGAATTTTGGTCCAGCGAACAATTGAACTCGATCCAAAAAGAGCGACTTATAGCTGCAAAAAGGCGGGACAACTCTAGGGGTATAAAATTCCACTGATAAATTTAGGGGGTATCAAATTCAGTTGATTGTGACTGGTTCAATGATTAAAAATAGGAAACATGTATTCAACCTAAACATGCAGTAAAATAACCCTGAGTGGAATTTTTCTTGCAGTATAGCAAAAGTGTAATTTTTGTATAGTGGCTTCTTTTAAAGGTATTTTAGTACGTATGAGAAGGTCCGAAGGGGATTTTTACTGCAAAGTGGTCCCCTTATTTAAAAAAAAACCTGAAAACTAGTATAATTTCACCAAAAACTGGCTCCGTTCGGACTCCCGTTAGAGGTTGTTTCATTTGAAAATTGGTCTTGTTAGTTAGCTTATTATGATCTGAAATTATGCTTTTCAAGTCCAGAAATTTAATCACATTTTTAGACGTTTCGTTCTCCGCGTCGAGAAACTTTGTCAGTAATGCGACGCGAATACAGCCGCCTGTACTCCTCAGATGCCGTACTTTTTCTCATTCCGCAGAGGCAAAGTTCTTCCTGCCAGCAGCTGGTCGCCTACACGTGAATTAGAGAATATATACCTTAGTCTCGCTTCATCATGTTGGCTCCCCTCTTCCTGATCCATATTGATTCTCTAATCCACCTCGTTTGCTTGCTGAGTCTTGTCAATGATTGGGCTACCTCCCAGTCAATAACATGGTGAATTTGGCATGTGATCTGTGAAGCTGATTTATGCCACTTCTTCACCGAGTCCTTTTTACTGGCGCGTGTGTACCTCTTGCTGCTAACGTTTTCAGCATCCTTCATGTGTTCCTTCAACCTTACTCCAAAGGGGGACTCTACCAGTTTACCCACGTCGGACTTATTGCAGTCTTGCAAGGAGTCATATACGCAGTCGCAAGTTTTGCGTAGTTTCGCGTTTATCCTCGGAGTTGTACAAAGGATGCTTTTCAACGTGTTGCCAAGGTTCCTTTCACTGCAGTGGAGATGTTGTGTTTTCTGAAGACACGTGTAGTATCTCTGATTACTCCTTTGTATGTATATTTCCTTATATTTAATCTTTCATTTCACTAGTTAGTTTGTCATCATTTTTTGTTTGACTTCCTAAGCGTCCAGCTAGGGTATCCGCATTGACTCAGGCTGACCTATTGTTTTCTTCTCATGTTTTTTACCTCTCTTCTGTGACGAGGGATTACTTCTATCTAGGAGGGTTATCACCACACCTAACTTTTGGGTAGTGGGTGTGGTGTGGTGTAGTTCAATATTGGTCAGTACAACTCCCCAACCTATGGGTCTTTTCTGTACACTTCCTGTATTCCCGACCCGTCATCTTTCTGGTGAGGGATATATCAAGAAAGGCATATATTGCCATCGACTCCATATTCATGCGTAAATATAATGCTTTCGTAGGATTACAGAGTTAAGGTGGTCTGTCCGCCTGTGAGTTGGTTCCTCTGGGAATTGATCTCTAGAATATCATCCACATATCTTCTCCATAGTTGAGGCATACATGATACCGGTGCAGTGCTAAAGCTTTTTGTTCAAGCCATACAATGAACATATTGGCTTATTTAGTTTTGGTGTAGAGTATCTGGTCTGTTGCCTTTTGGGGTCAATTAAGAACTACCGGAATGAGCATGGGTTCCCAAACCCCCCTCCCCCCATACTATAAAAGCTCGCTTTGAAGAAAGATAATGGGGTCAGTATACTGCACAAAATCTTGTTTAAATCAAACTTGGAAATTAAATTGGAAGGAATTTTGGTCCTTGACCTTGGGATTTATAACGCTATAGTCTAGTGCACTGTTTTGTGATAAATGTAAAAATCACAAGCTATCACCTAGGCCCAATTTGTGATTCCATGTATCCAGCGAAAAGACTCAGGAAATTAAATCTAATTTATAGTGAACTACAATATTAAGCCACTCCAAACTTAGTATTCCATGGACGTTAGTATCGCATTTAAAGAGCACAGCACTGAAGTCTAGTACAGTGGCAATAAAGTGCTACAGTATTATGTACAGTGTTAGTATAGCTACGGAGTGTACCCACCAGTATCATCACTAATCGGTCGCCAAAATTGCCTAGAATACATTCATTTACTTTACTCACAGTTAATTTAAGGCAAAACGGGCAACATAATCCATACAAATTGCAAACGCTTGATATTTTTTTTCCCCCCCAGATATTGACCAGGAAAGTACTTATAAAGGCATACATTATACTCATCCCATAGAACCCCGTGCAACCGAGTGAAAGTTTTGGGTAGAGCAAAGGACGCTGGGCCGGTTTCTAACTGGTTCGCTATTCAATCGCTAGTCTAGGACGTTTTGTTGAAATTTGAGAGGTTGCATTTTTTTTTGCTATACTTTTGTTAAACTTTTATATTTTTAATTTTGTATTAATAAATTTTAAGTATTAGCTACATTTTTTTTTCGATGTGCAAGGGGGGTACGACAGCAATTTCACCAAATGGCCGCCAGTTTTCAATATTTTAGCTTATTTTGACTACTATTCCAGTTTTATGAAGTTTAAAGATTTTATTTTCAATGTGTTATTCACTTAATATCAATGATGGATAACATTAAAATAACATGTCGATAACTCTTGAATTAATCAGTTCCAGTTGGGCGCCAAAAATTCAAAATGGCCAGCATTTGATAATATTTTGGTTTTTTGAGTATATTTGGCTTACTTCAATTTTTTTAAGTATTTTTTATGTATTTGATTAATTAAATATATTTAGTATCAAAAAAAAATTTTAAGTCCTATTTACAATGATTTTCAAATCATTGCATTCTTGCATAGGAAATTTTTGTTCGAAAATATCCGCCATTTTATTTTAAGTGTTCTTCTTTTCTTTACCATCAGCTACCATAATAAAGTTACGAAACGAGCAGTGGCAATTCCAGGGCGCTTGGGGCCATTTCCCTCTCACTTTTTTTCTTACCCCAGGTTCCCCTCCCCAATCGAAAGAAAATGACAGATTTTTGGCAGAAATTAGCGATTTGGGGCCAAAATTGGTAAAAAATCTCAAAATGTTTGAGATATTTGCATATCCAGAATTTCACTTTGCCAACCCCAAAAATTCAATTTGCCCCCTCCAGAAAAGAGGTCTGGCACCGCACTTGAAACGAACCGCCAACACAAAGACATAAAATTCATAATATCAACTAATTAACGACTGAATAAATGCAGGCCGTATCTAGCCAAATTGGCAGTCAATGGACCATGTGCTTTGAGATGCACGGATGGTTGAAAATTTTGTCACATTTTACATTGATGGTAAATTGTATTGATTGATATGTGTATTAGTAACTGATGACCGTAACAAGGATTTATGCATTCTGTGGAACAAATTAAGCATGGTAGGATGATTCTGAGCGGGTAGTATCTCTTGTGTTAACTTCAAGACCAACCATAAATTCAATAATGTACTGAAGGATTCTTATCGGTCCAAAACCACAGTGGTCTCAACTATCGAGGGTTGACAATCAGAAAGCCTTAACTCAAAAAATACTGCTTTTGAGAATGTGATGTTTAATATTTTCCACTAAGCAAATCTATTCATTACTCAAAAAGGGTAAAATCTCATAAAGCTCAGATATGGTACTGTAAGCAAACGATTAGATAAACTTTAGTAAACAAAAACAATTTTAATCATGACAAGCAGAATAAAGAAACTTCTTTAATATTCTTTTAAGTGCTGAGTTACGTTTTTCTGACGGTAACTGAAACGGTAATCTGTTGAGTTGCATCTTCAGCAGCTATGAATGACACATTATTTCAATCAGATGTTAAGCATGTCATCGTTGGAATGTTTAAAGAATCATTCAATATAAGTGGGATAGGGAGCTAAAAAGCTGTTGCAATCATGGCGCAATTGTGCAAGCATGAAGCCTCATCTCATTGTTTGGCCAAATACCGTTACCATCAGAAGGTCGAAACTCAAGAGTTAAGGCTTTCTGTTAGTAAACAACGTGTGACACCATGAGATGTGGTGAGTGTTATTGTGGCACCTTATAGGACAATAAGTAGACGACTTGAGTTAAGGCTTCATGGTTTCAGAATCTGTAGGTGTTACAGATTTTTTGCGTACCAAAACCCAAAATCACAAAAGTGGTACGTCCTTCTGTGTCAACCCTCGATATGATCTAGCCAGAGATGGGTTTGCAATGCCTGGATGGCTTCCTCTGAAATGAAATCCGCAAGGTCCTTGTCCTGGCATTGTTGCTGCCTCCAAAACAGTGTGCAGACCAAGAGAATTTCATTAGCTGGTGAAGTGTTCCCCGAGCCACATGGTAGTGTCCTGATCTGCTTCCAGGTAGCCCCACTTCTGCAAAGAAGAAGAAATCTTTAGATCGGCAAATTCTGGTTCTTCAAAATATGTGATGGGCATCGCCATTCAACCCATAAGGAGTCAGCTCAGGCGGATGAACTCACCAGGTTTTCAATACCGACATTACTGGTTGATAGCAACGGTCTTTCTTTCCACAAGGCGACCTCTAAAACTCTTAGAGACTGTTTAAGGGGTGGGACATTGCGCCCTGTAAGAAGAAACTCTCTTCTCCCTCTCTCTCCCCCCCCTCTCTTAATCTGGATTTAAGGCATTTAACAGCTGGTTTCTGTCTGACATAGGGTGCTTCAACATTAGATACTTGACAACTGCGCTCTTTCATGCCTCCGCTACCAATAGACATAGGTCTGGTGGAGCAATCGATGAATAAGTTCTCCATTGGAGGGTTTTTGGGCGAAGAACATCCTGTGTACGCAGGTAGGAAGCATTTCAACCGCGGATAAGCACTTCTTGGCCCATCAGGGTTGATCTTTCCCATCAGGCAGGAATACTCTGGCCCCCCCCCCCAATTTTTTGGAGTAGCACAGGGCAAGTGCCATCGATCTTGGGGTATGTCGGACGAGCACCCCATCTTTGTGCCAGTGAGTTTACTTTTTACTCTTCGGCTTTTTGAGGGGGGTCTTATAAGAGAGAGAGTATGGTCCAAATTGTAACTACTAAGTGGACAAACCAGGCTGTTGACATTTAGCTTCACGTAGATGAGAAGCACACACCTGTGTCTTGGTGGATTTGAACATAGGGGGTTTCCACATAATAAGGAGTGAGTTCATCAAGCTTTGGTGTCTCTCTTTGACAACTGAAATTCTGCATTCGTGTGTGTTCATTCCAAGATAGGCTACATAGATAAAAACAATATGTCCCTTGTACCTAGGTGGTCGTTGGTATAGATAGGAGAGGTGCGAGCACGCTCCATGGGGGTAGTCCATTCGTGAGCCTACGCCAAGCAATCCTTTGATGAACTCATCAGTCAAGCGAATATCCTTGGTGAGTCCAAATCTTAACGGAGTACGCATCTGTGATTAACAGATGCTGATAGATCGAGGGAAAACGACTAGGTTACCGAACCTTATCGAAAACCATTTGGTTTGCGATGGTCCTGGCCGGAAACTGGCTGGTTCTGGTTATGGAAAGGTTCCTTATCAAGGATACGATATTACAGGTGAACAGGAAAGTTCAAAGAGCTTAGAGCTAGTAGGTACGGCTGAGGAGTGATATTATTAGATAGCTATCTTTGATTAGAGGATTCTTTCCCAGGCGGTATAAGAGTGCCAAAATGCTTTCCTCCAGATCTTGGTGAACGTGAGAAATAACGGCAAAGCAATGGGGTCAACCACATTAATCGCGCAAGTTGTGGAAATGACAAATTGAAAAAAATGAAATTCTAATAAAACAACTTTATATTATTTCATAAATTAAAGGGACAGTACATCAAAGTTTCTTTTTGCAAAATATCAACAATTTATAAAAAAAGAAAAATTTTACTTCAACAACATATTAACTTTCGTTCTTGTATTTTCATTAAGTAACTTACGTTATAAGTGATTTAACAAGAAAATGAAGATTTCATCATAAGTTATAAATGTATACCTTCAAATGTGGTTATTAATTACGGAATTATGTACGTTTTTTTGATTCTAGTAGTCAATACATTCCATGTGATCTGAAAATTATTTTGGGGCACTTTAATCTAAGTTGAATCATTTAGATCAAATGAATACACACTGATCTTTTTTGTTTATTTATTTTTATGATATTTTACCTTAGTTGGTCTGTGCTTTCAAATGATGCATGTTGCTTGCTCGCACATTGGCTATTCATTATATTGAAGGACAATTTACTAGGGAATGTACATGAAGGACAATTTATTCAAAAGTATGTGATCATAACGGTAAGTTACACATCAATGCTACTGCTCTACATGGCTTCGAATATCGAGGAATTAAATCGTATTAATGTTTGGTCTAATACAATGATCATTCAAATGAAATTGTAGATTCTCATTAAATGGTTAGGTATCATCTACGAATGAGTCATTTTATGGACGGTCTTTGATTAATTCGAAAAGAAAAACTAAAAAACATAATCCGTTAAAAATTATATTTTTTCTCAATGGCAATTACAAATGTAATGAATGATAATTCCTAATTAAAAACCTAACAAAAATCATCAATTGTGTCGTAGTTATATCGGTCTGATATGCCACATTATTTTGCATTTCAATATGGGTTTGTGTGGTAAGAGTGTTTGGACAAAGGGTAACGTAAGTTTCTGATTTATCAAAAACTACGGCTTATAGGTCCAGGCATCAATTTTACTACAAAAAAACGCTATACAGAAAGTACATACAATGAAGCCGTCTTTCTTGAATCAATTGGGCAGGCATTTGCTTTGACATAATTGATATTTTCCCCAAAATGTCAACTTTTCTTGACTTATAATGTATATTTAATTACTTTGCAGGATCGTAACCGACAATCTTTTCAAATGGAACGATACACTAATAAAACATATGTGTGCTGAATCGTCTCATTTATCAAAACGCAGATAGTGCGAACGTTTTATATCATTAAACAGCTACTACAAACGTTTCGCTTTGACCCATTGAACAATTGAAAACCACTAACGTATGTGTCATGAAGATCAAACCACTTATTAATACCCTTGCAAGGAAAAGCATTGATGTTTGTGTGCCGTAACGTAAGAAAAAAGCAGGGGCGGTCGGTCGGTCGGTCGGTCTTTGTTTGGTTTTTGGAGAGGTAGATAAAAGACACGTTAAAAATAATAACAATTCAGCGCTTGTTGCAAAATCTAAAAACATTCAAACTTTAACTTTACACTTTTATGATTTATTATTTAGGTTTCCTATGTGTTCCATGTTTCTCAAGGAAAAAAACTATAATGGATATTGGTGACGTTTGGTGGAAAAAGTGGGTCGTCGGATTTTTCTTTTATCTATTTTTTGTAAAGAAGTAAAAAAAAAAATCAAAAGCTCAAAGGTTTTAAGTCGGTTTGGTTACGACAAACAAACATCTTTTTATACCTAATCGATATGTCAAGATCGTATTTTACAAAACCTTGATAACAACAAATTCCACAATTTCCGGACGGCACACCAAGTTTTAGCTCAGGAATTTAAGGTAATCTCTTTTTCTCATTAAAGAAATAATTAACCTTACACCATATATATGAATAGGCTGTTTCAACAATCCTGTCAAACCTTAAACGTTGCAATCACTTTTGAAATGGTACACTGGAACAGACACCGTATGATCTCTTCGTTGGTCTTAATCTGATTCTCAAGATTAATGAGATTAATGCAATTCTCGTACATATTGGCCTCATTTTGTCTTTATAATGCCGCATGCGTCTTTTTTATAGCCGTGAGGTGTCTCCCGTTACCGTGCAGCCCCCCCAGGATCCTCCGACTGGACTATGGTTGTATTCTACATGGTCTCGATAAAACAGAAAAATGATGTAACCTTGTAAAAAAAATTGGATGAATAGCCCCGATGACGTCATTTTGATGACGTCATCAAATTTTGGAGACAAATTGCAAAATTTTCAATTATTGTTCTTGCATATTCCGATAGCCCAGATAACATATTTGGTATTTGTCTTCACCTCATCGCAAATTTATTTTGTTTAATTTTATATCCTTTAAATATAGTTTCCCCATTGACTTAGGTACAAAACAACAGAAGTTTAACTGCGATTTCTCATTTCTGATTTTACTAGTTTTTGGGCATGAAAAAAGTAGCTATTTTCTCTGACAACCATACTATGCAACCATTTAAACCAAGCTCTCGTAAAGGTCCTGGGCCGATCGCTATTGCCTGGTACCCAGAAGCCCCAGATTTTACCGGAAGTGGTCAACATTTTGGTATCGACGAAAAGCTACTATTTTTCTTATTTACCCTGTGAAAGTCTTAGAGCCACAGGAAATTTGGTTTGGATGTTATGAGAGGAAAATGTGCCCCATTTTGTCGACCCATATTAATTTTACACAGTACTCTATGGGGCTTCACAAAATCAAGGTTTTAGCTCTCGCTCAAAAAACGCGATTGACAATATCGGGCGCGAAATTTACAGATGGGGGTTTGGAGTGCAGTGAAGGCACAATCTATTAAGATGAAAATCTCATATTCTTAAATCGGGCCCTCCCCCTTTAAATTATTTTATGCATTAGGATGTACTGAGCAAGAAAATGAAGTTTTATTTACAAAATATATTTTAGTAGGAGCATATGGAAGAAAAAAGATGAGTCATCAAGATGACCTTGGGGGTAAAAAATTCGAAATAATTATAATAAAAAAAAATATTTTTTTTTTACATTAATTGTGAGTGACCTTGCCCCTTTAATTTCAAAGCTTATTTGAACCTTTTAACCCACGTATAGATGAGTAATAAGCCAAAAATGATATCTTACATTGAGCCCTATGTAAAATTCCCAATTAAATGAATCATTTTCTAAAATTCTATTTCAATTGATATGACTTTGTAGAAAGCAGACACCGGGGGTTGTTACCCCTCGAGAATTTGTATAATGCACCCGATGCTTATGATTTTGATACCAGTGAAGCTATGATCATCTCTTTCAATTGCTACCAAAAATAAGTAACAAATAAAAGTACCAAAATACCTAGTGTGACGTCACAAGACGTAATAAAGTCGTGAGGCGGAGCCGGCCAAACTTGGCATTATCCACAGAAAATTCGAAATTCATTTTTGCGCTAAAAAGAGGCGTAGGACTGTCGGATTTTATGCGGTTTTCAGCATGAAATGATGACAATTGACTAGTCTAACGAAAAATAGACTTTTAGAGCCATAATGTGCATAATATTTATAAAAATGTACCAAAAAAATATCTTTGGTTGCATGCAACCACCACCTATTACCCTTCGACTTCGACGCCATACCCTAAACCGGTGATGAAGTGCCACTTCGCATTGTTCGCTAAAATAACCAGAAAGAAAGGACGATGGAATGATTACTTAGAAGCTTTTAACGAAGTAACAACATACCTAGTTATTAGCGTCACAATAACGTCACAAAGTTCGCAAGTTGGCCAAATTGTAATTTTCCACAGCAAAAATCCAATTTTGCGCTAAGAAAGTTAGGGATTTATAGCATTTCATGCGGTCTTTCGTTCCAATAAATTTGATGGCAATGATAATTTTACATAAACAGAGTTTTAGAGCCTTAAGGTTCGTCATCCTACACTGCAACGTGCGTTGCGGTAAATTGCAGTGCTCAAATTCGGTCTCTGTCCAGTATTCTGCATTGTGGTACTGCAACCGAGTTTAAATTTATTTTTTAACTACAGCTGCAGCAGGTTACGTGAGTTGCGCAGGCAAGTGATCGATTATATCGACACTGAACTGCGCAGTGCAGGCGTAGTATGAACGAACCATACTGTGAAGGAATAGTTTCAAAAAATGTAGCATAAATTATCGTGGTAGCAACCACCACCATGCCCTTAGACCTTGGTGGAATACCTAAACCCCGCGGGCAAGGGGCTACTTTCACATTTTTTTGGATTTAAATGACCAGAAAGGATGACAAAACAATTACTGGAAGCTTGTATGAAAGCTTTTGGCATTAAGCCCCCAGGTAAGACGAAGGTTACTCACCGTTGAGGTGTATTTTCTTTATATGTCTAACCATCGGGAGTATTGTGCCAACAAAATAATACCCAAATGGTAGTAAATTTAGTACAATGTATAGCTATGGTTCTCTTCTTTTTATTGTTATTCAAATCGATCATACAACCGTTGACGTCATAACCCTAAGGGACATCCAAAATTTGCCTTTTTCCCTTAAAAATAAGTCGAGTTCAATTTAGCCTAACAAAATTACAAACGCGTTTGTTGTTTAAATTGTTTGGTTGCCATTTTTGCTTTTATGAAAGACTGGTTTATTCTGATCTTATTTTCATGTTTACACCTAAAAGGAATATCCAATTAGTTTGCACCAAACCAATCACGCCCCCCCCACCTTTACTCAGGAAAAATTTTTTATGACCTTAACACTATCTCCATGAAAGTGGTATGGTCCGGGTTATTCATAAAATAAGCGCAAAATAAATTGCCATAATTAGGCGAAGCCGTTTGGGCGTTCAGTTAAGCGTTTCTTGTTGCTTGGTTTTTTGAGCAATGATGACAAACGGCGACCCCCAAACCTTGGATTAGACTTTCTCTTAATGTGAAAGAGTGAAAAGCTTTTGAATTGAGCGGTCTCACTCTTGAAGAGGGATATTCCCCCACTCCAAAAGATTTTGGAGTTAGGTGGGTTAAATTTCACTCTTCGGAGTGCTCCCTCAATTTCCAAACAATGTCGCCCGGTTCTACCTTTAGAGGATAATTGGTTGTTTTTGACAGATCCCTTAATGGCCGTCCATGCATATTGGAGCTTGTTGATGCTCTTAAAATAAAGCATGCATCTGATATTCTAGCATGCTGGAAATGAGTTGAAATGAAATGTACATGATGGTGGAATTCAAAATGTTGTGCATCAGGATTATGACTTCCACGTGGAGAGGGAAAGACAGAATTAAACACAAACGCTCCAATTTGTCAGGTCTGAAATTAGAGCGTCTATGCAGAGTCCCAAAGGACCATCTGTATACAAGATCACGGTTTATTTGATTATGTTAACCTCAGTTACTTTAAGCTTTACCATTGTTTTTTAAAGTACGATTCACCCACCAAGGATATACAATAAAATGAAATGGTTCAAATGATAATGATCACATTTAAAACCTTTAACCCTAACTGTGTGAGATATAGATGTTTGTGTGAACATGTAGGAAAAAAAGGAAAAGAGGGGAGGAAAAGAAACATGCAATTCCATCTATCTCCCGAAGTCACAAGAGAAGAAGAAGAATCTGACTATCACAGCAAAAGAGCTAGACTTTTTTTGCTGTTAGATTAGGGCCAATTTCCAAATGGTAGGGGTCCGGCCCTCGTAATTTTTTAAAATAAAGCGTATATATATGCAGCTAAGGCGTTAGGATAATGACCTTATTCATTTCAATGGCGTTATCCGCATGGTTGAATAAGTGCCACTTGATCTGCTCTTCATCCGATTCAATTCAATCTCAATGCATGTTGACCCTATTACTCACTTATAGTCAAGATGAGGCCAGGACAACGTCATCATCGGAAACAGAGGTTTCAAACATTGACCATCACGTCAAGACACAGTCGTGATGATAAGAGATTTCAGAAAGATTAGCAATCAGTAAGTGTCAGGAATTTTTCCAGATTCTTCACTTGATGGTTTACTTTTAAGATGTGCTGGTAAAGACATCCCTTACAAGGGACAGGGGAATCAGGATAAAGGCTGGTTGCCATTTCTCACCTCACCTATGAATTTCCACCAGAGTACCGCACTGCCCATTCTGGACCTTCTTGGTCATTCACAACAATGTTAATAGTTGTATAGTGCTTTAAGGGGATGGACGTAAAAACAAAATGACGCTTCAAAGTTCCCGGTTCATAGTGTATTTGAAAGATTGGAGACTTCTATGATCTGTATGATGAGTTGTTTGATGTAATGGAGAGTTTAGTGCGATATGGACGTTATGTCTTTGGTATATGAAGGACCCTATATGATTGTATGATGGGAAGACAAGAAAATGTTGCATAGAACGTGGACAACCATTATCCTGTAGTAAAATTGATATGATCTAGTGTACCACATTGCAAGTGGGCGAGTTGAAAAAACAAGGTTACATTGGGACCTTTTCTGAAGCTACTAAATGGCACGCTTGGTTTGATTGATGGACAAATTGAACCCCTGTGGACCGAGGATGAAGTTGCCCGGCTCAACGTTTAGATATTTGAAAATCAGGGACCACCAAGGAGTATTGATGAATAGGATGAAGATACAGACGAAGCTGCACTGATTAAACAGCAAGATAATGCGTAGGTAATTTTATTTTTTATTTGTATGTTTCGTTTCTGTTTTTCATCAAAGTAAAAATATATAGATCTCATCAATGGGGGTCCCAATTTGATTAAATTTGATGCATTCTACATTTGTTGACTCAGTACCGAAATGAAATTAGTCTTTTAACGAGATTCGGAGGATCCATCCCAATGTAAATGTTTATACTCATGATCGCTTAGTATTATTCCAAGGTTCGCGTTATATTCCGTGCATTTCTATGCTAGGACCATTAAAGGGGACTCGCAGTTTCTTTAGCTCAGAACAAATTGGTCGGATAGTTTTCATCATTGCTTTCTCACCTCCAAACTATCGTGGAGCCATCCAAGGCATTATCGAATGAAAAACATCTTTGCCTGTTATAATTTAGAAGTAGAATTCCTTGACATACTGGTACATCAAATATGTTTTTAAATATTCGTTCCAATGCGTGGAAAGACAGTTTAAACAACTAAAAATACGAGGCACGGGCGGCACGCTGGGACATTTCTACAAACCTAAAAGAGCACGGAGCAGCTATTGTTTTTTTATCTTGTTGCGACTTTATATTAAAGAAGGTTCTAGATTAGATCTGGAACCCCGGAACAAATATTATTTACCCATAGGCATCTTACCCAATAGACAAGTGAGGATTGTCGCATTTGCAATTAATAAGTTATACGGAATGAATCGATCCTGTCATATTGTGATCTGCTCTCAAAAGAAGGATAGCACCGCTTGGAGCGATGGTCAAAATCTCAGATAATCAAAATTTTAAAACGAAACCAAGATTTATCGTATTATACGTGGTGAGTGTTTGTGAAAAAATGAATGGTACATCTCTTTGTAACCAAAACTCCCAAGTTTTCTTAAGAAAACCGAATTGGTGCTGATACATACATGTCCTCGCTGTTGTCTCCGGAAACTTCGGTTTCCTCCTACTTCTAAACGGGGCTTCTACATCGGAATTCTTCCTTAAATCTTTCCTGGTTGTTCTGTGATATTACTTGTTGTGTTGAAGCTGAGATTCATCCCAGGGTGAAGTAGTTTTAGCAGCGCCCTTGAGCACTTAAGTGGGAGATGTCGCGGAAGACATTATTAGCATTATTCTCTAAGTTCTGATGTTTTCCAAGTCTCATGCCGCAGGATATCCCTCCGAAATCCAACTACCAAGCGCCCATGAACGATCTGGTCTTAAAGGTAGCTGTTGAGATCCTCATCCTCGAAAAATGATTGCAAAAGTTTACTTAACAAAGGCTCGGAATTCTTATGTTTATCTCGCCTGCGATTAAATTTCTGAGAGATCTTTTGCCTAGATATACAACCGTCTACATTCTATTGTTTACAGACTGGGTAAATCTCCCCCGTATGTTACCTCCAACTTTTATTCTTACGAAAAAGTTTAACGATATAAGCTGACTTTACTAGTAGAATGTATATCAGAAATTTTTTTAGCCGTCCTTCAATATTTAACGCAAACTCTTGTTTGTACATTTTGGCACAAATTAAACTTGGTCTATATTCATGGAATATCGGAGAAATGTGTGTGGGTTTCTTGGGATTGTGATGGTCGTTGTGACGTTATGATGTACTTTATGATATGAACTAGAAACCCATATCGCATTGATTCAATTTGACCACCAATTTCTGCTTCATATTGGTACTTGTTAGAATGTTATAGGAATTAGAACAACCTCGATAGATATGTTGGTTAGATAAAAGTGCTAACCTCGTCGTCCGGGGAGGGAGAGGGGGATTACCATCCCTAGTGAACCTAGTGCACTGAAATGCCAGAAGCTTTCGTTAAAAAAAGTTATAGGTTAAATCATTCCATCGTCCTTTCTGGTTATTTAGCGAAAACAAATGCCAAGGTAGCACTTCCGGGGTTAGGGTATCCATCAAAAGGTCGAAGGTAAGCAGGGGTGGTTGCCGCCCAAAGATATTTTGGTACTTTTTTTATAAATATTATGCACATATGGCTCTAAAAGTCTTAGGTTTAGGTTAGAACTAGCAATTGTCATCATTTAGTGCGGAAAACCGCATAATAAAAAATCCGACTATACCTCTTTTAAGGCAAAAATGGATGTTCGAAAATTTTTCTGTGGGATATGCCAAAAATTTTGCCGGCTCACGGACTTTTATGACGTCATTTGTGACGCCACACTAGGTATGTTGGTACTTATTTGGTACTTATTTGTATCATGGAACGAAGAGGAACATAGCTATTCATTGGTATCAAATCATAAGCATCGGGTGGTTTGAATTTATAAAGAACTCTTGAGGTGTGGTTACCACCCTGTGTCCTGCCTTTCTAAACTCATAATCAATTGAAAAGCCAATTTACGAAAATGGATTTAATTGGAAATGTTTAATAGGGTTCAATGTAAAAAAGATCAGTTTTGGCTTCCTTACTCATCTATGAAGTGGGTGTTGTTAGTTCAAATATGCTTTGAAATTAAAGAGTGGCAAGGTCAGCTAACATCTTAAGGTAAAAAAAATATTCGAATTTTTTTACCCCTAAGGTCCATATGTGATGACGTCATCCTTTTCGTCCATAGGCTTACTAAAAATATATTTTGGAATTATAAAACATTCATATTTTGATCAGTACATCCTAATGGCAATATAAAATAAGTTAAAAGATGGGTAATTTTTTTTAAATGGTTGCAGGTATGTTTGTCAGAGAAAATAGCTACCTTTTTCAGCCCAAAAAACAAGTGAAATCAGAAATTGAGAAAATCGCCGTTTTAACTTCTGGTGTGACATAAGGGCAAGGGGAAATATATTTAAAAGATATAACAATGAAACGAAATAATATTGGCGAATGAGGTGAAGATAAGTAACACAAATATGTTATCTGGGCTATCGGATCTATGGCAAGGGAAAAACAATAATGAAAATTTAAATATTTTTCTCCAAATTGATGACGTCATCAAAATGAGTCATCGGGGCTATGCATCCCAATTGTTTGAAAGGTACATCATTTTTATCGGTTAATAGACCATATAGAATACAAACCATGGCCCCAAGTCGGAGGACCTGGGGGGGATGAACGGTTAACGGGAGGCAGCTCAAGGGCTTATGCTAAAGAGCTCTGTGATAGGACGTTTCGAAGGCTCTATTTGCATAGGATCTCCCTGTATGGGACCCACAAATCACCTTTGCTTTTCGGCCATTTTTAAAGATGTAATAAGAGCATGAGTTACAGGTGGTTAGTAAAATGTCATTCTCTATTGCAACTGACGTTAAATTTTAACTCTATGAACAGGTATTCTGAGTAGAACTACAACAACATAATAGAAGATTCATATTTGTGTATACACTCCTCATTCTACGTAAAGTTAATGTTGTGTTTTATATTCAAAATAATAAACAGTATATAAAAACATTTAATTAGTAAACAAGCAGTAGTAAGTCATCAGGAATTCGATAGTGTCATTTTTCTTGAAATTCTATATTCATATATTTGTGTGTCCCACATGTTGGTAAGGCAGCTATGTCATTTACCATATATGAATTGACATTGTCGAAAACAATGTTATAATTATTCCTTGAACTTCATTATGGGCGATTGTTGAATAAATAACGGAATGATCCTAGAAAAAAAACATCACCAATCTGAGTTGAAAAACGAAAACTTACGTGACATGATTATGGAAAACGTACGTTACCAAATTATACATTATTATTATGTTAATTGCACTGTAATATATCAAGGGACCATGTTTTGTGTTTGAAACTCGACGCACGTCTTCCAAAGAGTACCATTTAATTCCTGAGAAATAAAAAAGTTTCACTTGATTTAGCAGTTGTTTTAAAAGAACAGATATTTGCCTTTAAAGGGCAAACTCGTGGATATTCTTTCAGCTGTTCGAACACGTTTACACTTAAAAATCCGTAAGTATCGAGCTTCTCACTTTGTCAATGAGCTTCGACGCATTATGTCGCTTCAATAGTTTCGATCCAGCGACAGCAGAGGGAAGTCGGACGCTAAAAGTTTTGATTTTTTAGCAACTGTTTTTAAAAAGTAGTAAGTATGTTTCTATCTTGTTTGTTCATTTTAGGTCCACGGCATCCAATTAATATGTTAGAAATGCAAAAATAAAAAAATGAAAAGATTCGAATGCAGGTACTTAGGGTAATAGCGGCTTAAAAATGATAAACTGTTAAAAGCTACTCCTACCTTTCATTCTGTGTTTGAAGTAACGTACGTTGCATTCTAACCATTTACCGTGTTTTGGGGCTTGTAAATTTAAATCTTGACGCCATTGCGATTTTATACACATACTGATGGAGTAACAGTAATACCTCGCCTGACGTATGACGACCAACAAAGAAATATATATTATAGTAAAAATTAAAGCTAATTTTCTCATCTGTAACAACGCGGAATATTCATTATACTGTACGTGGCATAACGTAGGTTTCACTTAGCGTGGCGACATAAAATCGTTATTTTTATGAGGCCAAAGTTAACCATCAATTCAATTTGTGCCGATTGCCAATACTTATGATGGACTCTTATTTCATTGATAATATATGCTTCAATAATTTGCATTCTGAACAGGAAACAATGACATAAAATGAAATATTTTATTTGCGACATGGTGTTTTGACTAGAACTCGTAATACAACTTCTTAGTTTGAACTATACAATTACTTAAGAATCCAAAATTGTCACAGTACTTTTACTTTTTATGTTTAATAGTAATTAGAAAAGAAAATTGCGATTTAAAGGTTCTTGAATTTTAGTTGAAAACGTGAAATTAATTCCATGCGACACGGTTTTTTCCAATTGCGCCGATTTTAAGGTTTTGACCCAATGGTAGAGCTCAAGAAAGTCACTCCTTTGATACTAGGCCAAAGTTTAAGTGCTCGTTGGAGATGTGTCAAGGCCTACTGCTTTTCTGGTTGAAGTTAAGTAACACCGGGTTCTAGCAGTTGTCATGCTGAAGGGGATGAGGTGAAACCAGGAGAGCTTTCGGTTTAGTGTGATCTCTTGGGTTCTTGGTGGCCAACTTAGTTGGGTGTAACATTGGCTGGAGGCTCTGTTGGATCCCTTGAAGCTTTCGGATGGTAGACCATGCTTTCTTGCTGTTATGGGTCATAGAAGTGGATTCAATTAAGATATGCCAGCTTTTACATGGGATCCCTATGGACCACTTCCTAACATTTAGCGCAGTTTGCTTTAGCTATTAAAGAATCAGCTTCAAGCATGTATAGTATTACTTTGGATATGCTTTTAGCACAGGCTTGGATGAAAAAGCCTGCTGCATAGTCCATCCACAGTCCTGGGTATGAATCTCCAGCAGTAGTATGTCACTAGGTGGGCCAAATTTGTCATAGTTTAATGTTACGGTAGTTTACTGTTACCGGGGTGGTTTTGGTGCAATCCTATTCACGTTCTGGTCCAGGTGATCAATGAACTTTAGCAGTCTGTTTTCCTGCTTAAAGGCACTGCAGTGTTCAACAGGGATGTCGATGGTCAATGTGAGTTATTGGAACAGATCCAGAACAATCTTGCTACACAGCTTAGAGTGGTTTTTGCGTACAATAGCTAGATCATGGTTGTAACCTCTCTTCTAATGGGCACTTTTAAATGATGGCGGCAGCTAGGGTCGTGAAGGAGGCCGAGATGCTGACTGTCTTTAGAACCATTCCTCGACAGATGTCCGTTTTTATTGTTTGATTGTAGCCCCATTGGTAATAGGGCTGTTGAAATTGCCAATGAAAAAGAAGGTTAGGTGAAATTCCCAAGATTGAAATGAGGGTGTTTGGAATCTACTGATGGATATTTGTAGAATGATGTAACTATGACAGAGCTGCGCTCAATAGTGAGGACTTGTTGTCAAAACAGACATGGTGGTTGCTTTACATTATTGAATTATGGTTGGTCTTGAAGTTAAAGTTAACTCTAGAAGTAATTCCCCTCAGAAGCACATACCGTACCATACTAATTTGGTTCCACAGATGCTATAAATCCTTTTTACGATCATCAGTTTACATAATACAATTATCAAGCTACAACTTCAACCTACCAATTAATGTCAAAGGTGACAAAACGTTCAACCTATAAGTGGCATCTCCAAAGTACTGTACATTTACTGCCAAGTTTGCAAGAGGGGGGAGGCCTGTATTCCAACTGCAATAGTTTTTTAAAGTATGGAAAGCCAGAGGGTCTAAGCACATTCCAGCTTCATTAACACATCTGACTTCAGTTTGTTAATTATGTTTAATTCTGATTTTTATGCCATTGTGTGTGCGGTTCGTTCAGGGCGGTCCAAATTCTTTTCTAGGGGGGGGGGGGGGGCAAGGGCAAAGTTAAATATTTTGGGCGGCGAAAAGTGAAATTCTGGGGAAACCAAAAATATAAAAAATTGATTTTTTAGATTTTTAAACCAATTTTGGCCCCACTCGCTTATTTTGCCAAAATATGGTGATTTGGCCAACGCTTGTTTTGTTTTCTTGTCAAAATTTTTGTGATTTTCTGGCCCCAAATACTGTTAATTTTCTTTGGGGGGGGGGGCGGCAACTGGGTGGTAAAGAAAAAAAATTGAGGCGGCGGGAAATGCCCTCCTGGAGCTGCTACTGTTCGTTTCTGCTACTTTAATCTGGTACAGAACCGACGCCCACTACAATAACATGGCGGTCTTTGGCACAAAAAAGTCCCTGGCCCGCATGTAATGATTTTATAATCATGATAAATTATATTTTTTTATATTAAATTATATTGTAATTTAATCAAATACTGAAGGTACAAGAAAATTTCAAGGAACAAAATAGTGAAGTTTAGCATAATATACGAAAAAAAACAAAAATCTATTAAAATGGCAGCCATTTAATTTTGGCGCCACAACTGGAATGATTAATTCGCAAAGAGTTATGGAAAGGTTATTTTAAAGTTATCCATCACTGACTATTAAGTGGAATAAAACTGAAAGAAAATCTTAAACTTCATATTATAAACTTGGGAAACAATATAGTCAAAATAAGATAAATCATTGAAAAAATGGCGGCCATTTTGAAATTGATGGCTACCCCTTGCCACATCGAAAAAAAATGTAGCTACTTTTTTACACTCTAGGGTCTTCTACTCTACAATATAACAACAATGAAAGTTTTATCAAAATATAGCAAAAAATGCAACCTTCCAAAATTCCTAGACTACGCGTGGGAGATGCCTAACTCGGTGCATAGAGATCAGTGGCTGCGACGGTTAGTATATCATGGCTTTAAAAGGGGCACGAGGGAGATTATCTGAGGATACAAAATTTCTTTACATTTTGCACTTGATAGATTGTAGGACATCTTCCGAGATGTTTTCGAAGATTTTTTGACAAACAAGTAGAAAAAGAAACCAAAAATTACGTTTTGGAACTTGCAGGTGGTCATGATAGGCCTCATAGAGGGACGCTTGATTTGTGGTAGCTGAGCTATTCTTTGTTTTTTTTAACGGAATTCTTCAGACTTATCCGTCAATTGTAAGCTGTTTTGCAAATTTTAAAATATTAGACTCTTTCTTTAATGGGAATAAATGATAGTATCTTTAAAGCAGCCACTAGTAGGCAGTTCAGTCCCCTGTTACGTAATCGGTGACCGACAAACCGCTCTGCACACAGACTTGTGCGTGGTCTCACCAAACTCTGGCATGATTTTGAGTTTTTACACGAAAACAAAAGACATTGTATAGCAAAATACTGCTGCGACAGATTCAGCTATCCTTCAAATATAGCATTGCATGATATCTTCTATCCCAGTTTCGTAACGGTGTTTATAGAGAAACTGTGTCAACTTTTTTCTTTAAGGGTGAAGTATTTCATCGATGGGTGATTTCAAGAAGTGTCCTATTGGCTGCTGCAATGTGCGTTGTGCCCATGGAAAACACACGCTAAAAATAGCCTTGGCACTCGGCACCACTTGCGGAGGTCTCCGTAAATATATCGAAATTAGATATGAATGAAAAGGGGAATCCGTTCGCTGTGATGACTGGTATCGCTTCGCCGAGTTGGATTTTCGAGAAGTTCAGATGACCAGACTTTCAGCCATATGATATTTCCAATTTACCGTTTGTTGACCAAAAGTATGGATTTTTAAAGTTTTAGCAGTCTTTTTCATTATGAAAGTATATCATTTTGCAATAATATCAAGTTGTGTAGAATTCTTTACATATGAAAGAAGAACATATTTTTCACCGAATAATTGGTGCAATTTCTCGCGCGGAAATAAAAAAAAGAAATCCAAGTGGAAAATCTTCGCCATTGCATGCTGTACAACAGCCATACGCATGTGATTGACAGCTCTGAGTTGACAATAACGCATGCTTCCGGTTTAGGTTTCCCGCATTTTTTCACTTCTAGTGCGTTTGAAAGGATAGAAGTAGTTCGCATTTCAATTAAATAAAGATACCTAATGAGTATGATGTTTGTGAAGGAGTTGATTACGTAATACGTCTACCTATCAGATTATGTTATTAATTAGTTGAACGAAGCTATTCGTCTTGACGCCATGTTGCGTACAAATATCCCCAGTGTTATTCTTGTATTTACGAATTAGAGTTTTTCCAACCAAGGAGTTCCAGAGAAAGACCCTTTTGAGTTCCTTCTTCATACACATGACTTAAAGCGTCAAAGTGGGGGCAATAATCAATTGCATAAGTCGTAGGGCATATACAAGAGAAAAAATGTCGTTCTAGTTAATATTACTAATTGTATTTGTAGTATTGAAACATAGGTACGTTGCAGAAGGAGCTCCCTCCCTCCCTCCCTCAACACACACACACACACTCACAGAAAGGGAAGTGGAGAAGGGGTGTATGGCTTTGTATAAATGGACACAACGGTAAGGTAGGCTACCGACCAGCTAATATTCTTAGGGTATTAACACAACACACAAACATTTGAAACTTGCTCCAGTTTAATGTGAATCCAATAATTTAGCTGTTATAGTAAACAAAAAGAAAAAATGCCACATTTTTAAGAAAAAATATGCCCAATTGTCTATCAAAAAGTGCTTACGATGGGGCTTATTCCGTGAAAAGACTAATAGCTTCAAGTAGGGGGTATAGCGTGACAAGTTGATTATGCATCCCAATACTTTACAGTTGTTTATAGTACACCTTGTGGAAAATTGTATATTTTAGCATTTAGGAAACATATGCAAATTAGTTTGAAAATCAGCAAGGCGAGTGAGAAACTAATTACCATTAATAGAGACATGCATCAGGGTGAGTTTCTACAATTTTGAAGTATCTACCAGGTACAGAGATTGAGCTATTGGTCATTTCTACAAAAATGCTAAAAAAAATCATGAAATGTACCCATTTTTTTAAATCATTTCCTATGCCAAATTAGTTTCATATTACGCAAGATAGCTGTTTCTTTATATGATATGTATAACGCCGCTTAATCAGGAAGATTTATACTGAAATTTCTAGCTGTATCTTGTATAGTTTTAAAGATATAATTTATATGTTACATAAAGATGCTATTTGATGGTGCCAAAGAAAATAAAAGAAAAATAAAAGATTTGACCTATGACAAATGGTATCCAATATGGTCACTGTACGACAGTACTAAAAATTGGAATTCCGAACCGTATGATCCGATTTGGAAAATTCAAAATGATTACGTGCTGCAGTTGACCCCCTCTATTCAAAAATGGTGTGTATTTTAAACTTCTAGATACAAATATACATTTCCCGGAACGTCCTACCATATTACAAATGTACATGCTCTCACGATTTTTTTCAAATGTAAACAAATCGAGGCCCCTTTTTTAATTGAGGGTAATGTTTTACATGCATGATTTAGAAATTGTTGCAGTAAAAGGACCCCTGAGTAACTAGGCGTACACAAGTCGTCGTATTTGTCGAGAAATTTAATTTTATACTTGTTTGCTAATAAAGTCGGGATACGACTTTTTTAAGGTCTTAGAAGAAACAGTCGTAATCTGTAATATAAGTTGTTGAAGACCCAAAAACACTAGCAAATTAGAGACAAACTGGACCTTTTTGAAATTTGGGCAAAACTGAATGATAGTGGCTTTGAGTGTATTATTTTCAAGGAACCGTTAGGCTATATTTTCACTGAAAATTGCCCGGATTAAGGTCACTTTCAGAATCCCTGAAACGGAAAACATTGGTTACCCCGACAAGTTCCGAAAAAAATCTGAGGGGAGAGAGGGTGAGAGGAGAGAGAGACGAGATGAGAGGAGACGAGAGAGAGGAGAGAGAGTGAGGAGAGAGGAGAGAGAGGGAGAGAAGCGAGGAGATTTACTTACCTGTTTGTACGGCTTGAAGAAACATCGACATGATATGTTTACTGAAATATCTATATATGTATGGATATCCATGGCCTGACCTTTTTTCAATGGAAGAATGATTTTGATTGTTTGCCCAGGGCCTCGTACCATCGTTAGGTCTTTTACTTCATTACGTACATGTATAACCAAGGACATGAACATTCACGAAGGTCCGGAAAACGTGTCTATACCGAAATGGGGGTCGTGGCTCCCACGCCTTCATTTTTACTACACTAAAAACTTTCAGTGTTTTTTGTGTTTTTTGTGAACATAAAAAATTAGGCCAATACGGTTCCTTAATTTTATTAACACGTTACATGTTCCGTAAAACTACGGCAATTTCTTGGCAAGCAGTATTTCCAGTCAATTTTAGGGTAAATTTACAGAATTTATGTCAATTAACGGAAATTTGACAGTAATTTTACAAGAAATGTGCTCTCATGATATGAATAAATGGTATTAACAGGAATTTCCGGTAATTTAAAATTACGGAACCAACAAAAAAAAAAAGTCGGAAAGATGGCTGCCAGCAATTTTTTGGAAAGATTCCGTCGTAACTTAACATTGTTTTTGTTTTTGTTTTTGATTTTTATTGTTTTGTAAACAGATTTCCCGAAATTTACGGAAACTCGGTTTTTTAAATTACGGTAATTAACACGATATATTTAAAAAGCAGCGTTTTTGTTTTAAGTTTAAAATACTCTATAAGTGTGCTACGGTCACGAAATCATATGTTTCTTTCAGTAAATTAATGTCTGAAGAGGGCAACTCTTTCAGTATTTTTAAAGTATTATGATTAGGGAGAAGAAATTCGTTCTTAAACATAATTTATAGTAAAGAATAATGGAATAGAATTAAGTTATAAGAATTTGAGCAATTTGTGTTAAAAGTAATTATATCACATTTTGTCGAAACTTACTAAATTATTTTAAGCCAAATTAAGTTACAACTAACCATGACAAAAGTTATACTATTGGAACTTAATTAAGAGAATGAAAAAAAAAATGCAATGCCAATTTATGTTAAAATTGTATTTAAATCTACTTAAGTTGAAAATGTATAAAAATAGCTTCTGATGTTTTAAACTACCGCCTAAATGAAATATGTGGTTGCCCTTTACTGTAATAAAGGCTTAAATTAATTACGTTGTGGAATCAATTAGGTCAACGTTAAAGTATTCAAAATGGGCACCTCTGAGTAACACCCTTATGTATCAGGCGGACAGTTTGTGGTTTTCCCAGTGATACCTAATTCAAATACATTTAAGATGTAACTTAAAATGTTGCTCATGGTAACTAATCTATGAAATAAGTGCAACCAGAATACAATAATTTTAGTAGAGCAGAGATATTCATTTTATTGAGTGCTAATAAAAATGAGTTTACCCATTCTTGGTTCTATTCATTAAAGTCAATTGCGCATTGTTCAGTCTAAAGGTGCATTCCGTGATTGCATGATTCCAGTACCCCTTCTGTTTTATTCGTGGCGTCACTAGATATCCTTAAGACAAGCTATTCATAATTTTAGTTTATTCCGATCTTGCGGTTTTGTGTGTTTGAGCAAATGCTTGTTTCCTAATATTTTAAGAGCTTTGGTCACTTTTGGTTAACCGCCATAATAATTACACGCTTCCCGGTGATCTGTACTTTTATTGAAATCCAAGAAACAAACCAAAAACATAGAAAGTATAATATTGGATCATTGATGGGGAAGGACCATAAGAGTGGAATGCATGACAAACTTCGGGAAAAGATTATAAAACAGCAAAGAATCTAAAACAATTAATTAAATCTTTAATTAGATTAGATCGACCAAAAAAGGACATTAGGTGATGGTGAGGCTAATTGACTGCCCGGAGAGATCACATGAGAGGAATTTGAAAGGAAAAGGCACATGAAATAGAAAGGGATTAACGGGCGACAAAACAATTTGAAAAGATATTTATTTGATTAGATTAATTTGTAATGGTTTTACATATACACAATACATACAAGATATTGTAAACCTATACATCTCCGCCCATATATATATATGAAACTTATACACGTGCATATTATATCCCCACCGGTCAAGCCCACAATCGGCAAAATTACGAAAAATCGTTGTCGCATGAATATTTAGAATAATATAACGTTTATGCAGGTGGGTAACATAACTCGCCCATCATGCAATTCATGCACAACATAAAAATTCAAAACTTGGCCAAATTTTAGCTTTCATTACTTGGTTTTGAAAATGGGAGTTGCTTTGCATTCTAAAGATGAGAAAGTGCTTGCTCAAATCAGGTGTCGCAGGCAAGTCCTCATTACTTTTACAATATTTTAAATCTGGTAGATTTAAGTAGCGCGTGTGTGACGTTCCAGCATACATTGTGGGCGTTAATTTGCATGGTGGATGTACCACACAATGAAGTGTTTTAAATAAAACTTTAAACAATCTAAAATGACATTGTGAGTGTAAAATAAAATATTTTAAAAATACCCACACAATGATTTTGTTTATTTTGTGTGTTGGGTTTAAGTGCCCGTACCCCACAGACAGAGGACACACACACCCAAACACTATTGTAAGTCGTGTACCAACGATGCCATTTATTTTTTTTTATTTCTAAAAATAATGAATAGTTTATGCAGTTTTTACTAAAAACTTTTTGGGGCGCATTATGATTTTATTAATTTTCAAATTTAATTATTTAATAATATTTATTTCTAATAACGGTGATTTAGATTGAAATATAATTGTTTTTTTTTTATTTTTTCAATTTTCATTTTTGCGTTTTGTTAATTTTTCAATTTGTTATAGCAATTTTAATTTAAGATTTTAAAAAATTGATGATTTCAATTTAATTATTTTTATTGGATTTTTGTATTTTGTTATTTTTTATTTTGTAATATGAATAGTGTTTTTTTATTTATCTTTTAATTTTCAATTTTGCGTTTTATTATTTTTTTTAACATTTTGTTATTTACGCAATTTTTAATTTAGCATTTTTGCATTTACGCCGTTTTTTTTTTTGTTGTATTGTTCGCAATGAGCAACTTTATAAGTTGCCGGGAATCGAGCTAGTTGGTGGTTTCTTTTTGGGGGGTATCAGTCCTAGGAAATTTTCCCCAATCACGGGCATTGATTGTGTTCCCTGTCCCTGTATAATGTCCATAGTGCCAACTGCCTGGGACTGCCGTGTGATACACATAGGAAGGTAAGATAGCATAGATAATCTTTGCTGTGACACCAGACACAGCTGACATGGTGAACCCGGCCCCGCGCGATATCAGAAAGCAGACGTGACAACATGTCTACTAGAGTACACTAAACAGTCCAAACATTACATTCGGCAATTTTCCGTCGCATGCCATGGTGGTTACAGTGCAACATGAAGGAAGGCACACCAGCGCGCCGTAGCCGTCGTGCGATTCCCCGATTGCCGAGTTCTGTGGAATACTGAACTATCTGAAAATAGAACTATAGCTACTAGAATACTAGTTCATGTTTGATACGATGTAAACAGGAAAGGCTTGTTATAGAGGATGACTTGACATGCTGGAAGCTCGCGTTTATGATGTTGGTGCAGCAAAGACAAAACACATATCTACAGACTAATGTATGTGAATGCCGAATTGGTACCAATGAGGTAAGTTTAACCGGCTTATAGTCATAACTTTGTGAGGGGATGGCTCGGAGCGAACGGGGGCAGAGGGCGTTAGGCTTTTGCAAAATGGAGGGGATGTGCTGGGGGGAGGGGGGGTGGCAGAACGGGTGCCGAGGCATCCGAGCTCGAGGGGGCAAATTTAGGTCATTCTCCATCATGTTCCATAGGCACTGTACAAATGATCAAATCATCAGTCATGTTGGGGCATGGTTGGGAAAGTGGGAATTAGAAGCTCCTCCGGGGGAAATTTTACCATTTGGGGGAAATCTTGACTTTTTAAACAAAGAATACATAAATATTGCAATGACCCATACTCCCAATATGCATTATTATACTTCTAGTCACACTCCAACAATGCATCGTTACACGTACGTTTTTTCTACCCCCATATGCACAACCACGAATAACCCCACAATGTGTAGTGTTGTCGGCGTGTTGGTGGTGGTGGGCGTGTGTTGAATTTGACAATTTATTCGGTCATACAACTTCTAATATATTGTATGGTGACTCATTTTTGTATTATAAAGTTGTCGGTGCTCAAAATTCCCGTAGCCTGGCAATTTCTGTGCACTTATATATTATATTTTCTGCTTATTTTACTCATGATAAGTATGTATCATAACTTAACATTCCGAAGTGTGCTGGCTTTACAGTTTTTTGAAAAACTTATATCCATGAAAATTGAGTACTGGTGACGGTATTGATAAGAAGTAACCTTTTACCATCTTTTGGTATAAAACGCAGTTGGCCAAATCCTTTTATTCATGTGCAGGCGTAAAGTACATAAGACACACTATGAAAAAAAAAAAAAAATCACAAAGATAATTTGTCACAATAGCGCAGATGTAGCTCTTTAAAAAACCGATTGGTTACATACTTGATTGCAAACTTACGGTACTTAATATGTTTTTAGTTAGCACAAAGAGAAAAACAAGCAAGTCCCACGAATCTGAAAGTTTGTGGAAACGTTGGCTTGTAGCCGCCATCACATGATTTTAAAATGATAGCAATTTATTGAGAGAAGAAACTTTTGTTTTGCCAATTCAGTGGAACTGACCCTAAAGTTTGAATCCATTTGGAACTGAGCATGAGACTTCAACATTTCAAAATAGCATGTTGTGATCTCTTGTCTACTGAAGGAGAGGAACACTCTGTGTAGCTATAATGCTATTATCAATTCATTAATGTTTTCTTTATTACGAATTTCCGTTTCTACTTTCATTCACCCACTCGACAAATAATTAAAATGTCCTATTGATTATTCTTTTTCTTCATTGACTTTAAAGAGACACGGCACATTTGAAAAATAGTGCGCCCTACAGATTTTTCAAAATTGATATTTTGCACATGGTTGGTAAAGCTTTATATACAGTAGCCTCACTGAAATTGTAAGACCCTATTCACGTCCTTATGGTAAACAGTACGATTTTATAATGAATGCCTCCGGCGACATTAATTCAGAGCGACGGCGGCGGAAATGGCGCTTAACACAGAAATACAACGCCGTATGCATGTTTCCAAGGGCATGAAACGCTGTTTGACCGGTCTGAGACCTTAGGGTTTTAATAGTGAGTACGCGCCTATGATATTCATGTAAATATGCACATTTGTTGATTAAAGTAATGGAAACTTAAAAGTTTAGCCTACAAATTATAGGAGTGTCTTTAACCTCTTATTAAACGCCCTATCTGTTTTTGAGTATATTATTTTATGTGTAAAATGTATCTCTATTTTCACAATGGCCTAGACTATGAGAGCAAATTGAAGAAAATTTCATGTTTTTTTTTTTTTTTTTTAAGTTTTGTCTTTTTTTTTTAAAACACGCGAAATACATATTTTTGGTTTGCCATTTTAGTCAAAAAACTGTGTTTAGTTTAGAGAGCTTGTTTGAGCATTTTAAGTGACCTGTTCCTAAATTGGTAATTTTAACTGCAAATATAATTCATTGTAAAGAATATTACATTTTCCTTAAATTTTTGTGTTTAAAATCCAACGGAACAAAGTTTACACTACCAGACACTAAGGTAAACAAGCCACGAACCGGTATTTTTTTTTTTCATTACCAATACAATCTAGACAAGTGTTGGCACACTTTTCATACCGTACGGTAAAATCGCCCCCTCTCACCGGAAACAATGTGGAAATCTGAAATTGTGTGACAGTGTGCCTAACAATACTCAACCTGGTGGCGAAGGTAAGGTTTTATGGATTAGCAAGAGCTCCGGCTTAAAACCAAAACAATTTCATACCTTCAAAAAATGTCGACTTAGGCTATGTAAAGAGCAATTTTCCCAAGGTGTGTGCCACTACTTTGTCCAAGAATAGGCCTAGATTGTGGAACTGGCAAGGGAATCGATAATATTCAATTCAGCTAAAATGAATTCTTATGACCCCGTACCACGCCCAAGTAAGGGCAGCCCCCAACAACGCTAAGGAGTTTGTTATTTGTTATCATTTTGATCGTGGTTTGGAATCGTCAGACATGAAGCCATGTGACCTAGAAAACGATCGATTGTGATTGGTTTCGTCCACTGTTCGCGTATGAACTCTTCTCGATCATTGGGGGGGAATACCGAGTCCCAATCCATGGCAGTGAGTACTTTCTTAACAAGGTGAATATAGGTGGGCATGGTATGTGCTCAACTCAGCAAATACGAAGGAAATGAGAAACCTTCCTTCCAAAAAAGGGCGCTTACTTCCCCTGACTGCTCCACACCGGGACAATTGACGGACCAACCGACACAGATATCCACGCTAAGCTATTTGTTGGAATTGTTGGAATCGTGATAATTGTGTCTAAGACGCAAAGGTATGATTCAAACATGGATAGCATGTTAGTTTCAGATGTCTGAGAAAGAGGAAAGTCATCAAATTTGATTTTAATGGACGATTCTTCTGTCAAAGTGAGTTCCTTGGGCAGTTAGTACAAGAATTCAGGAAGTTGCGATGTAGATTTAGAGTATTAAAGGGTAAACAGGACGAGACAAATCGGTTTGTATGCTAATTAGGAATTGAAACAACTTGAAAGAGCTCACAAGATCCCCTCCTTTTATTTTAACTAAATACCAATGAAAACAAAAGGAATGTATATTGCTTTATATGTTATGTTCAATAGAAAACAGAAGCTGATTTCGTATTCTGCTCCTATACGAAATTAGAATTTCACAATTTATGTATCAAAGAAACAGTGCTTCTTAATCCTAACAGATAAGATATGGATATTTTTTGATATAGAGCTTTACACCAGTGCCAAAATCAGAATTTTCATATTTCGGGGACATCTGTATTGAAATCTCCCGTGGTGTAACTTTAATGTGATTGGATGGGGACATACAAAACGCATCGCGTGATATGTAGTCTCGGTAAATAAAATTACGTATTTAGTATTAATGGGGCGCGCGACCATACTTGAACAACTCCAATAGCATCACTACAGTAGATTAAAGAATATATAAATCAATTGATTTCTAAGATAAACTGGTTTATTCAAGACGTCTTGGGGTTGGTACATCGGACCAAAAGGAAAGACAGGACAGACAGAATAGACGTACAAAACCCGGGTACAAAACACACACAAACCGCACATTAACAAATCAAAACAGCACATGGACCACGAACAAGAGCGACAGAGGAAGGAAGCCTCGAAAATTATTATACCAGCCAGCTAAAGGATTCAAGACTAATAAAAATAAATTAGTTGGTTTTAATGATGGACAGACGGAGATTTTTTAACGTGGTAGGCAGGTTTTTCCATAATATAGGACCTTGGAAATAGGAGTGTTCTAAGCAAAATGACCAGTGTTTGGTCTCTGACGAAATAGTCATGGTCATTCAAGGAGTCTGGGATTTGTGACTCTGAGGTCAAGCGGGATATGAACATGGTTGTTGCTTATTGTTGCGCAGCAGCCGAGTCAGTACCTGACTTATCGAACTCGCTTATTAATTGCACTTATGACACAGACATAGACCTGAACACAATGTTCAGTGACGAGAAATATCATTTATTTATTCGGATATACACTTTCGGAACAATGGCACTCAACTACAATAGTGGGGCATCCAACAACCAATAAAACAACAAAACAAAGAATAATAAAGAAGGATTAGGCCAAGTAAAAAAATTACTAGTTTTATCGTCCTTTCGCGCGCACGCGTTTTGCTGCCGCATCAAAAAAACGTTTTTTCTTCTTTTTAGTAATTTGTTTTTCTCTCGAACATTCATCGAAAATAGGAGAAATTAACATTTTAGTCGCCGAAATTGTTCTATTATGCAGTCTATATGCGTACGTCAGAACAGTAGGTCTATGAGGCCTGCGATAAAATTCTATGAATATGAATGCCCTTGTGGAAAAGTACTCTCTTTCACGTCGGTATTTTTATTTTATTAATTTAGCAGTCTATTTATGCGTACGTCAGCACAGCTAGAGTCTATGACGCCTGTAATAAAAGTCTATGAATATGAAATATCCCGTGTGGAACGACTCTCTTTTTAAGTCGCTATTTCATTTTATTAATTTAGCCCCCCGTGTATCGCCACTAAAAACGTTTTGCATCAAATAAAAATAAACGGAATGGAAATAACGACTATCATGTACTTCCTGGTTTCTAAGAATGTTTAGAGCCGCCATTTTAAAACATACAGCTTTGTCTTCAGAAACGGGAAAAATACCCCGGAAATTGCGTTCAATCACTGTCTCTGCGTGAAATAGGCCAGTATCTTCTTCCGATTAAGATCCAAACTTCATCGTTTGTGAGCTAAACCAACAGGTTAGATTTTCGCAAAAGTACAAGCGGGTACTAAGAAGTAGAAGGTGGTTTTCGTTGGTGGTGTGCATACGGAGAAAAGAAGGGAGAAAACATTAAAAACTGGAAAGCTATGACAAATGTTTGTTTAACTTTTTCTATCATTGTGTTTAATTTATTAAGGGCAACATTGTTCCAAGCGTTGGTTAAAGTTAGGGAAAGGAATTAAGTATTCTGCCACAGGCTACGAAGTCGGCAACGTTTACGGAAATTAAACCGCATGTTAAACTAAGGTGCCGAATTTTAAAAGGTGGCAGAATACTAAATTCATCCCAAAGGTTAGTAGGAGAATTGACCCTTTGGAAGCAAAAACATACCGTGATGTCTGAAGAAAAGTAAGTCAATTTTGGGAGCTTTGTTGCCTTTTGGAAAGGGCCATCCGACAGCTTGGATCGGCCAATTAAAAAAAACAAAAACTTCCGCCTCTTCCTTTTTTCACAAAGTTAGGACGAGAAACAGAAACAAGTTTTTTTTTACTTGGCCTTTAAATACACAGACCTGGGGCCGGTGTAGCACGTAAGTGTATGGTCAGGCGTCTACTCATAGTCCGCGGAACAATGGTGAACAATAGGGCAATCGATTAGTGACTATTCAAGCAACATCGAGGGTAACCATTTATTCCGTTGTCGTCTATGAAGCCCCTGACTATGGCTCCCGCCGGACTATATCTGCTTTCACCGGAAAACCACAAATACAAATCTTCCACTAGATATAGCTGTGGGCAAAGACACGAAACAAGCGGATAGATGCAACCAAAGATAACGAACCCAGCGTTCAGAAAACTAGCCCCAGCGTCGAAACCTAGCCCTAGCGGCGGAACCGCCCCCCACCCACAACACAACACAACACAAGAAACAAAAGACAATAAACAAACAAAACTACACAACAAAAACAACCCAAATCCCAACCCCAACCCAAAAACAAAACACCAAACAAAAAAGCCCCCCCACCCACCCCCCCCCCCACCCCCCCCCCCCCCCACACCCCACCACCCCCCACCCCCCAACCATATTAGATCTGGAGACAGATCTGAGCACAGTAAGGTAGTGACCTGTGACCCTAAAGACTTCGATCTCGAAAATATTTAAACATATTTGGATTTCATAAGGATTCTATTAACTTCTGCCGTTAGTTACCATTTTGAAATTGACCCTTTGACCTCTTAATGATCTTTGTCTTTAAAAAATATTTCAACTTGATTAGGATGTCATAAGATCATTTCAGTAAATTTAAGCTCTCGAAGGAAATTTTGAAAATTGATCTTGGACCTCGACTGCCTTTTGATCTCAAAAACATTTAAATATGTTTAGAAGAATGTCATAAAGATCATTTCATTTAAATTTCAGCTCATCGGAGCATTTGAAAAAAAAATTACCCTTTGACCCTTAATGACCTTTGATCTCGAAAATATTTCAACATGTTTAGGGCTGTATTAAGGATCATTTCACGCAAACTTTCAGCTCAATCGGAGCATTTTGAAGTTTGACCTTTGACCTGAATGACATCCATTTGACTTGTAATATAAACATGCACCAGTACAAGTAGCAAAAATCTACAATTCAGCAGACTAGGCTAGTTATTTGTCTTTTTCATTTCTCGGTTTTTATTTCTTTTACAATTAATAAAGAGTGGGTAATCTATTATAACCATGCTACGCTTATCAAAACAAATGACTATTCTTTTTGTTTTATTTCGCATTTTCTTGACTAAGGAGAAAAACATAGAACCGCCATACAAAGCCATGTAAATTGAAACCTTCCCCGGGAAATGTATAAACAGCACATGAAGTAGAGTTTTGGAATCTCAAAAGAGCTAAAAATCTTTTATTTTGTTTTTTTGGACCATCGTTATTTGCCGGACTCGCCAGACAATTATCTTTAAAACGATTCAAACAACCAAAGGGTGACTTGACCGAAGGACTTACAGGGAGCGCTTGCCAATTTTAAAAATATGAAATCCCCCTACACTAAAGTACAGGACTAATTACTAGGCAAAGAGGTTATATATAGATAGAGAGGCAAAACGTTACGTAATCTTTAGACATTCATCGTCTCGCATGGTTTTGCGACCACAAAGAAAACATTAGAGTACCAACAATAGAAAGACCAATGGCTGCCTCCGCTGCTTCCACATTACTGTGGGTGCCGCTTGCATTTACATAATCGGTAGGTGATCAAATGATGTATGTGTTAGAGTGGCAGCTTTAATAATAGTGCAACTGGATCATTGTGCTCAGATACTCCTTTTTTCCCATAATGCAATGCGAGCTTAGGTGAAAAGATGTATCATGAGGCGGTTTATTTAAATCAAGACGGCAGACGTGTCATTTCATTCGTTGTGTGGCATGGGTAGGACAAAATTTAAACCCACCCAATAGCACCCAACACCAACAACTGATATTTTGGGCGGATTGTTTGTATCGAATTGTGAAATTATGTGTGTATACAAGCACCCAAACTAATAATATTTCGTTCCAATATTCAAAATGTCAGCGCCAGCACGGACGACTGGTTTGAATGGGCTTCATCCCCCTTATTATAGGTGAAGCGGAGTTGTCCACCTTACATACGGTCGTTTAAAACAATCCTAATATCTCCTATAGTTAATCCTCATGTAAGTAGATTTAAACCTGTTCTTCGAAAGGAATGTAAGGCTTTACCAGCTAAAGAAATCTGGGTCTTGCAGCCCCAAGTTGGGGCATTCATTACCTGGCAGAAGCGACAGGGGAGCGAAGCGACGAAGCGAGCGAAAAACCGAACCCCCCTTACCCGATTGTGCAAAAATGCCCTATCTCTGCCCAGGTGCACCTTGAAACACTATTGGTAAACCAATATGAAGCATGATTCAGGGGTCCGTATGACCCATTTTGGTGGTATACTCTTGAATTGCGAGAGGAGGAGGTTTTATAGATGTTTGCACAAAAAATTAAATATTTCTCTTTCAAATCCACTTGACCAATCTGTGTTACAACCTATTGAGGGCTGGGTCCGTGGTCTCTGATTGAATTGGCTTAAATGGCCCAAGCGTGGCATAGAAGATTTTTAAGCTCTGGTTGCCAGAAGAATAGAAGCGATAGAAATAGATTGTATACAGATCTGAACCCACAGTCGAGAGTACTCAGACGGAACTTAGAGAAGCATTTAGTGAAATAGTGAAAATCAGGTCTTGGAATCCTTTGACCCCAAATGACATTTGTCAAAATTCATAAGTAACTTTGTGGGGGATGTCAAGCTACATCACATACCTGAGTCACATCGTGATAATACTAGGTAATTGTAAAAGGAGTAGTGATTGAAGTATAACGCAATTTGATGTATTTGGACCTTTGACCCCTAAACCATGGGTCATTTGATGGGGTCATGATGCTTTTTATTGGACTCTCATCAAGTACTACAGGGTGGGGTAATAAAAAGATTTTCATTTGACTTGTTTTAAATTTACCACACAGTAATGTGTTTGACCTCTGTGACCCCAGGATGACCCATATTGACCGCTTGACCCAAAAAACTTTTATAAAGGGGTCAAGCTTAGTAATATGCATGGGACTCACCCGATAAGGTTGCTTTAATCTGTAGGCGTAGTGATTTGAAGTGTAACGTATTGTGAAGTATTTTGACCTTGACCCCTACACATGGTCAAGTTGATTTGAAGTTCATGATTGAGTTTATTGACCGCTCATCAAGTCCTAAAGAGGGCTCTAAAAAAAACATTTTCATTTGACCTTATTTTTTTAATTTTACCACACAGTAAATAGGTTGACCTCGGTGCCCAGATGACCCCATATTGTCCTATTGACCCATCATTTGTAAGGGGCTCAAGCTAAATTCATAGAATGACTCACACGATCACGTTGATTAATCTGTAGAAGGAGTTATGATTTGAAGTGTAACGTTAATTTGAAGTAGTATTTGACCTTTGACCCTAAAACATGGGTTCAAGTGATGAAGTCATAATTGACTTTTTGGTAGTGTTGATCAAGTCATAAAAGATGACAGTATTAGTTGGCGATTTAAGCTATTTTCTAGATTTTTTGCATGGTTAACGTGTTGACCCCTGTGAACCTATCGTGACCTTTGACACCAATCGGGTCATGTCAAAAGTTTCTGTGCTGTTTTGTCCTTGTGACAAGGTTTTGGTTTATCTGGGATTGTTCCATGTCTGAGATATTAGCCTGATGACAGAAAGATAAGAAAGAAAAGGAAAGAAAGAAAGAAAAGAAGAAACGATACAGAAAGAAAAGAAAGAAAAAGAAAGAAAAGAAAAAGAAAAAAAAAAAAGAAAGAAAAAAGTGTGTTAGAAAAAGAAAGAAAGAAAAAAAAGAAGAACGAAAGAACCGTACCTACAGAGAACAAACACCGTCGAGTTCCTAGGACTGTGTAAAGAAACAGACCAACTACAATAACCAGCCGTGCTACGCACACGGCTGGTTGACTATATAGAACCATACCCATAGAAACGACTAGTACCCGGAAGATTGAAATTATCCTCTTCTTGCTAGTATATGAAACCAAATTAAGGGACGAGAGGGGAAACTGGGGGAAAAGGCAACAAGATGACCAGAACTGTGAGAAGTGGACGAGCAAAAGGACACGGCAGGATAGAGTGGGAGACATCAGGTATTTTCCGTCATGATGAGTTGATGCATGCAACATAATGCAAAAAATAATGCTGAATGCAAAAAAGCTGATTGCATAATATATGAGTGAACAAACTTAAAGATACATTATATATTATACACACACATGAATACACATTCCAACCACACACACCTGCACAGGGTTAAATATATATGTGCCTACAAACACACACACCCTCACACGCACACACCCCAATAAAATTAGACAAGATAAGCATCGCTCACATCAAGCATGATATAAATAACATATTAAAAGACATAAATTATAAAGAAAACAGCATATAAAGTACTACTAAGAATTTAAGCTAATTTAGATTTTTGCATGGTTAACGTTGTTGAATCCTGTGACCCTATCGTGACCTTTGACACCATCTGGTCAAGTCAAAAGTGAAGTTCTTGTGCATGTGTTCTTGTCCTTGTGACCAGTTTTGGTTATTAAGGGATGTTCCATGTCTGAGATATTAGAATGTTGTTGACAGAAAGAAGAAAGAATAAGAAAGAAAGCAAAGAAAAAAGAAAGGAAAAAGAAAAGAAAAAAAGAAAGAAAAAGGAAAGACACAGAAAGAAAGAAGAAAATAGAAAGAAAGAAAGAAAACCGTTACAGAAAGAAAAGCACAGTCGAGTTCTAGACTGTGTAAGAAACAGACAAAATACAAAAACAGCCGTGCTACGCACACGGATGGTTAACTATATAGAACACTACCTAGAAAAGAATAGTACCAGAAGAGATGAAATTCTCTTCTCTGCTAGTACTAATTAACCAAAATTAAGGGGAAGGAGGGGGAAAACTGGGGCAAAAGGCAAACAAGCTGACCAGAACTGTGGAAGTGGTGGACAAGCAAAATGACACAGGCAGGGTTAGAGTGGGAGACATGTTATTTTCCGTCCATGATGAGTGATGCATGCAAAATAATGCACAAATAATGGGAATAATAAAAAACATTGCTTGACTGCATAAAATAGAGTGAACAAACTAAGAATACATATATATTATACACAACATGAATACACATCACCACACACACAATGCACAGGGTAAAAATCTATGTGCCTACAAACACCACCACACACTCACACGCACACAAACAAATACAATTAGACAAGATAAGCAGCGTCACATCAAGAATAAATAAATATATTAAAAATAATAATATAAGAAAAAACAAGGCATATTAAAGTACAAGACTTTAAGCTAATTCTAGAGATTTTTTGCATGGTAACGGTGTGACCCCTGTGACCCTATCGTGACCTTTTGGACCCAATCGGGTCAAGTAAAAAAGTTTTGATGCATGTCTTGTCTTGTGAACCAGTTTTGGTTATTATGGGATGTTCATGTCTGAGATTAGCATGTTGACAGAAAGAAAGAAAGAAGAAGAAAGAAAGAAGAAAAAGAAGACCAAGAAAGAAAAAGAAAGAAAAAGAAAGAAGAAAAAGAAAGAAAGAAGAAACCGTACAGAAGAAAAGCTGTGCAAAAATCTATAAATTTTAAAAAAAAACAGACCAAATACAATAACCAGCCCTGCTACGCACACGGCTGGTTAACTATATAGAACACTACCCTAGAAAAGACTAGTACCAGAGAAGATTTAAATTCTCTTCTCTGCTAGTACTAATTAACCAACATTAAGGGGAGAGAGGGAAAATGGGGAAAGGCAAACAAGTGACCAGAAACTGTGAGAGTGGACGAGCAAATGACACAGGCATGGGATAGGTGGGAGAAATGTTATTTTACTCCATGATGAGTGATGCAGGCAAAATAATTGCAAAAATAATTTTACTGAATGCCAAAGGCTTGACTGCATAAAATATGAGTGAACAACTTAAGAATAACAGTATCTATTATAACACAATGAATACACATCCACCCACACACACATGCACAGGGTAAAAATATATTGTGCCCTAACAACACACACACACTCAACCACAACCCCACAAATACAATTAGACAAGATAAGCATCGCTCACATCAAGATATAAAATAATATATTAAAAACATAAATCAAAGAAAAAAAAGATATTAAAGTACTACAAAACTCTTTTGTGATGGCAATTCCCGGGATAGCAATCACAACATTACACACACGTTTGGCGCTAAATTAACTCAAAATAAATGCTTGGAAGTATGGGAGCGATGACCCGCAACTTATCGTGTTTTCCCTTGATTCCCATCATTCTCTTCTCCAATCTCCTCAATTCTGTATACCATTTTACAGTTAGGACGTCACGAAAAGCAAATGTAATTTACCTGGGAGCTAGCAGGCCATTGTAACACATCACAAGTACAAAAGGTTTGAGTGTTCAATATGTTGACAGAAGACAGGGACCCTGAAAAAGTGATTCTTAAGTGACGCAAATGGTGCCTTAAGGAGAGGAGGGCCAAGACAAATTTTTTACAGGGTTCAAATTCTTAAATGATCCAATTCTGATGAAAAGTATACAATGATATTGTCTAGCCACAAGAATTCAGGAAAGATAAAGTTTGTACTATCTACAACGTAAAGGTTAAGAGTTATAGGCTAAAATAAGCCAAAATTAATAAAAAGGGTCAATTTCAAACTTTAAAAAAAGGGGTAAAATTTTTAAATTTAAAATTTCTCACAGATTTTATGATTTTAAAAACAATGGTGCAAATTATTGCAGGATTAAAATAAGGAATAGTTGACGTCTAAAATAAGCGAGGGAACGAATACCTCTTACCATATGTCCCTATACTCCCCGTCATCTCCGTTGGTCTTTCCGCGGGGGCACAGAAGGTAAACGGCCATTGATTCAATAGGGCTTGACTGCCCCCAACCCACTACTTTCTTAAGCAAGCAATTGAGACACTCAAAAATATTCCCTTATTGATCATGTGAGTTACACCAAATAATTTGCCCCATTTTGTTATCAAAATGGGAGAGCAACTTAAAATTGGACCCCTGTGCAATTGAAATGACCCTTTTATTGATTGTGCTGTTTTAGACTATAAACGCTTGAAATATATGTGCCAGATAGTACAAACTACCTTCCTGCTCTTGTATTTAGACACATACATGGTTATACTTTGCAGCACGATTGGATAATTTAAAAATTGGACCCTGTACAAACTTTGTCTTGGTCCCTTCTCCGTAAGGCACCATTGTGGCACTTAAGAATTATGTTTCAGGAGTCCTTGCAGTCTGTCATATATGTAATCACTCAACCTTTGGTCTTGATAGTGTTACAAAGGTCGTCTAGCTCCGGAGCTGTAATAGTTTAACGAGGAAATTAGGACATTTCCAGAAAGAAGCGCTCCATTTTTTCGAACCTGAGTTTTTCATTATTGGAACGCTTACCAGTGTATTAATCACACCTGAAGTGAAAAGCTGAATACGCCGTCTTTATATACTAGATGATGTTTGTATTTCTGTTGTGCACGACTGAAAAATAAAAGTATGGTTTTCTAGGGATGAATACGATGCAGGCAAGTTCAAAACAAGGGTTGCGGTTTTCTTTCAATTAACCTTTGAACCTTCTCGCTGGGTAGTCTACACACCGATTACAGTGCATTTGAGGTAGAATTCGCAAACAATCTTCTCATGTCACTTTAGCTAAAGGTGTTGTGATTTACTCTCCAATGTAAAAGGTGGAAAAACGAGTAATCCTAATTCACTCGAAAAAAGAGTGTAAACCACTCAAAAATAGTTGCATGTGTTGGGTTCATTCACTCCAAAAGAAAGAAATCATTGAACTTTCACTCCAAAAAGAGTGAGAGTGAACACCACTCTAAAATGTGTTGTCCCCACAAACTGTTTGAAAGTCTCATTTATTAGACACAAACGAGAATAAAACAAAACAATATCAAAGGCGAACCTTTTGACGACTAAGTTGGAGTACTTATGCCACTAACTACATTCTGCGTGATTTTGATGAAAGTTCATGGGAGCAAATATGATTGTTCATCAAAATCTAGTTTTTAAACGTCTTTCTATGGGAATAGTATATAGAGGGCGCTATACCATACACCATCATGACCTTGTCGGCCTATATGGAACAAAATTCCCGCAAGGATTTCTGATTTTTGCGGAGGTAATATGTCTTGCATGCCTACTTATATCAGTTGTCAAAAATTATTCGCCATTGGAAACAATTGCTCTAAAATAAGAGACAAATTTGCATGGGGCCAACAGCTGTGTCCAGCATTACTATTTAAAGATGGGACATTCACTCGTTGAAATGAAGTTCACTCCTTGTTGAGTGATATTTAGTAGAACCGGTTTAAAAAGTGAAATCTTCTCTTAATATGAGACTGGTGTTTGCCCCAAAATTAACTGTTTTTTTTTATAAGCAAAGTGAAATGAACGCGAGGATGTCCTTCAATATCCCCAAGCCGTTGATAATTTATTTGGGTGTATCGTGTAAAGATGAAACCACAAAACATTAGGGTTGCAATAATCCCCTCTACGGTTAACAAGCACCTGCATAACCGATTGTGGTAATAGCCGTAAGGGTAATCATAATAGAAGTCAATTTTTAAATTTTGTCATAAATTTTTAAATTACAGTTGGTACAAGAGTATCTCCACATCGGTAAATTAATTCTCGAATTCGGATTTATGTCGTCCTTTACAATTAATACTAAACACATGACACACGGGCTCAAGAGATCCTAATGCAGGTAACTTACGGTTATGAGGTGCAACGAGAGATTTCAAGTCCATCCATATGTTCTGGGATTGTTCATCCGTAAATCGGCTACCGGGTAAAAGGGGCCTTAGGATTCCCTTGGGACAAGTATTAAACTATACATACAATGTTGTGCAAATGGGGAAATACTTCTAGATTACTGCAATTAACAACGCCTATTATTTTCTAGGTTTGCGGCCAGATGCAAAGTGATTGGAGTGATTTTAATATACAAACAGCGACGAAACCAAAATGATCTCCAATTAAGGGCCATAATGCTCCCAACCAACGTAATCCAATAGTTCAGTGTTCCGAGACAGGACATCATGTTTCTGAAAAAAGCACAAGTGCGCCAGCAGCACTGGCAGAATATTCTATCGATATAGAGAGAAAACATGACCGAAACTTTGTCATCCCGCCAAAATGGTTGGCATATTCATGGTCCGCCGTCACCGTTATATCCAAATACCAAACGGAGAGTAAATCTATGGTGTAAGCATACCAAATTATACAAGAAGAAGGTCAGTCAGAATTACAGGACATCTTTACAACTTTCTTGCGAATAGAGACAAAATATATTCCTCATTTTTGGTTTTAAAAGCGAACACCCACTTTCTATCAATTGGATTTGAATAGTTGTAAGTTGTATAACGTTTCGTTGGACAAAAACTGGAGTTCCTGAGCTCCCCTAATCCGCCTTGCATAAAAGCAACACGTTCGGCTTCAGGTTGATTTAAAACTTTTCACCTTTACATCTAGACGAATTAAAGGTCCATAGCCCGATCGCTAATAGCCTCGTCCCCAGGACCCCAGATTTTACCGGAAGTGGTCCAAAATTTTGGTTCAGAAGAAAGGTACTATTTTTCTCATTTACCCTGTGAAATCTTAGGGATAAAGGATGGGGTTTGGGTGGCTGTGGATTAGCGAAAATGTGCCCTTTTGTCGACCATATTAATTTTACCAAGTAAAATTTAGCTCACTGTTTCTAAATGTTGCACTTTTTTACAAACATAAAAAAAATAAACAATTAAACATGATAAATAATGTAATTTTTAAAATTATTGCTTTTTGAAATATAATGTGGAATAGTACTGGAAAGTAAGCCAAATAATTGACCTATCAATCCCAGACTCAATTTCCATTTAGTTTATAATTGAAACATGGGTGACTTTTTATAATTAAGCTTAAAGAATGAAGATTTTTTGAGTGTTACATTGGGTGGAATGTTGTTCCATTGGTTTACCTAGATAAGATATAGATTTACCACTAAATTCAAGTTTAATATTGGGTTTTTGAAAAAATCTGAAGCATGTCTTGTAGAATAAGTGTGGTTTTTGGCATTTGTTACCAACATGTTATCAAATGTGGAGGGCAACAAGTTGTTGCTGAATTTGTACATGAATGTTCCAATATTAAGTTTACACAAATCCATTATTTTAGTTGACTGTATTTAACAAATAAAGGATTAGATGCACTTCTGTAATCACTGTTGCTCATTGCTCTCAGTACACGCTTTTGTAGAATGTGCAGTTTCTCCATTTCAGCATTGACTTGCCCATGCATTGATATCATAATGTAATGTGTGAGAGAAACAGTGTGTTATAAAGACTAAGTAGTGCAGTTTCAGAAGAAAGTGTTTTACTTTATATAAAATACCATTACTACTTGAACATTTCTTCCCTAAATCCTCAATGTGATTTTTCCAGGTAAGGTTTTGGTCAATAGTGACTCCTAAAAAAATAAAAGCATTAACTTGATTTATTTTTATATGTCATCGATAGAGATATTCAAATGGTTATTTAGTTTGTTTATTTTGCGTGCCAAAAAGCATGTAGTTAGTTTTTTTAAGATTAAGTGAGAATTTATTTGACTTGAACCAGGTGTTTAGTTTACTAATACCATTATTCATTATTGTATTTAGTTTATTAATATCGTTATGTGATGTGAATCCACTGGTATCATCTGCATATAATATAAATGACAATTCGTGAGCAGCATTTATTATCATTAATGCAATGATAAATCCCAAGGGTCCTAAAATAGAGCCTTGGGGCTTACCAGTATCAATATATGTTGTTGAAGATTTGTGACTATTGTAGTCAACAAACTGTTCTGTTTGTGAGGTAATATTTGAACCAATCCAAGACAATTCCTCTGAAACCATAGTATGCATTTTTAGTTAAGATGATATCATGATTTATGGTATCAAATACCTTGGAAAGGTCCAAAAATACACCAGCAGTTGTTTGATTATTATTAGAAGCTTGAGTAATTTTGTGCACAAGCTTTGTTATACTCATACTTGTTGAGTGTTTAGGACGGTAACCAAATTGGTTTTCAAGATTATTTTGTGCTTGTCTATAAAGGAGATGCCTCTGTTAAAAACAAGACGCTCTAAAATTTTGAAATGCCAAGGGAAGAACAGAAATTGGCCTGTAGTTTGTGAAATTATTTTTACTATCTTTTTTATGAAAGGGAGTAACTCTGGCTTTTTAAAGTTAATCAAGTACTATGCCTGTTGTCAGTGACATGTTGTATATGATGGTTAGAGGATTGCTTAATTCGCAGGCAAGTTTTTTAATTATTATGGCTGGAATACCATCATGACCTGGACTTTTTTAGCATTTAAATTATTGATAACTTTAATTACTTCATCCTCTGTGATCGGAGTGAAGAACATTGTACTATCAATTGGATTAGTGAGATAGGTTGAAAAGTTAGTTAAGTATTTGGTATTTGTTTAACCTGATTTGGGCCTATAATTCTCTTAGAAAAGAATCGCTAGTAATCCCGCGTTATACGGACACACGCTGTGTACGAAGCCTTTTGTAAATTACTTGGCACGAGTTCATTGAAATTGATTCATTAGACTGCAATGCCATAAAACTGAATACTAAACGAAATTTGAAAATAACTCATATTCTCTCTTTTACCCTTCCTTTGTAGGAATTGCCAAGATAATGCCTGACGACACTGTCTATGTCACTGTACTACGCGAGCCAGTAGCTATGTTTGAATCCGTATTCACTTACATGCGATTCGACCAACTATTCCACATATCTGGTCAAAATCCTCTCGGTAAATTCTTGGAGAATCCCTACAAGTATTATAACAAGACAAAACTTGAATGGGTTAAGAACCCCATGCTGTCAGACCTGGGATTTCAAAGAAAAGATAATGATAACCAGGAACGCATCGATGCCTACATTGATTGGACAGCGGGCAGATATGATTTAGTGATGTTGACAGAATACTTCCACGAAAGTCTTATCTTACTTAAAGATCTCATGTGTTGGTCATTGGAAGATGTTGTGTATTTCACGCTAAACACCCGTAGCAAGTCTTCAGTTTTTAATGCATTTACACCTGAAATGAGGACGAACAGTGAGCAATGGAATTTGGGAGACGTTAAGCTATATCACTACTTTAATAGAATATTCTGGGAAAAGGTTACTGACTTTGGTGAGGATAAAATGCAAACGGAAGTTAAGAAATTGGTCACCATGATTGAGTCTTTTAATAACAGATGTGTGAGTAAGATAGTTCAGAATAAGAAAGGCGTTTGGCGTCCAGGATGTATCAACGTAGAATCTCTGCAGTTGAAACCTGAAGCAAAAAATGATCCCGAGTGCGTGGCAATGACGTCTTCTGAACCTGAATATACTGAAAGAATCCGCAAAAACCTCAAGAAGAGGTTTCATATTAAATACGTCCGCCATAAGATATATTTTGAAAACAGTGTTTTCATGTAATTTATTTATCATCACTTTATTGGATTAAGACATCGAAATAGCCCCAAAAAGCGGAACGCAGGACATAAATTTGTATGAAATGGGTACTTGACACGCAATAAGGAAAAATACAGATAAATATTATAAGAAATACAATGCACACATGCAAAACACATCCATAGACAAACACACACATGCGTGCGAACACACGCACATGCGGACACAAACGCCAACACAGCACACACACACACACACACTCTCACAACCAACCACCCACTCATACACATAGCCCAACATAAACAATACAAGCACACACACCCATACATGCAAACGAACATACCTAGCTACACACACCAGAGCCAGGGCGGTGGTGCGTAGAGTGGATGTGCTAGCACCCCATGAAGATCCAGCAAGGCGGCACACACTCGAAGATATACCTTTGCACACACTGACTCAAGATGCTGCCGATAAGTAAGTGGCTTCACTCCCAGATAGGTTGGTGTGGGATTGTATGGCAGAGAAAGTCCCAGGCCCGTAGCCAGGATTTTTTCTGGGGGGGGGGTGCGGATTTTTCCAAAAGGGGACCTTTTCACAAAAGATGGGGTGTAAATTTCGCAAAAGTGGACCTTTTTGCACAAATATTGCCCTTTTTTGACCAAAAAAACCCTAAAACCCCTATTTTTTCCGAGCTCGCTTCGCTCGCACACATCATTTTTGTGGACCTTTTTGGAATTTTGGAGATTTGGGTGGGTACATCGCACCCCCTGGCTACGGCCCTGGGCACTCCGTTGAGGTTGATTTTGAAGCTGGTGATGAGCCTCTTTGGTGTTAAGATGAAAAGCAGTAGTG
>JAMKCH010031841.1:0-21150 GCA_023653785.1 Ophioderma brevispina | reverse complement strand
CAATGTACAGACTAGGACCTTGCTGAATTCATTGAAGCACCCAGATGTTGTATGTACCCATCTCTGATGGTAGATCATATTTTGAAATCCACTGTGTTTGGACACGGTAAGAACCTTATTGGATGTGCCGCCTTGTATGTGGAATTGTAGATGACCTTTGGAAATCTGGTGCCGTCAATGCTCAAGGGTTTAATATCTGGGCTCAAGAGGCAGATGTCAATTAATCACAGATGTAGTTTCCTATTTTTCCTACCATCAATGTATTATCCATTACTTTCAGGCGTACCTGCTATCATAAAGCCTTGCAACGTTGGCAGTTCTTGCATTTGGAACACCCGGTCGCATTCCATCCGCTCAAATCCAGGGTTTGAGAGGCGTTTTCACATGTCATTGCAAACAGACCTTCCTCTGTCCCAACTAACAAGATCTATGTGATCCAAATACATTTAAATACGGTGGAATTTAAATGAAACAACTAAAACCAAGTGTTGCACAGAGAATTCTGCAGTAATTATTTACAGGTCCTATATGTTATTTTTTAATTAAGGCCCTCAGTGGGCTACAAACTTTCAAGAGTCTACAATCCGTTCGGAATTATTGGTCAAATAGTTGCCATCTCTAAACCTGAGCACTCTGCAAAAAATACATCGTCCTCGTCCGCTTGTGTCGCTGCCGTCGCGGTTAGTGATGATAGGCCTAACATGACTTGTGACCTTGATATGTGGACCTTTGACCTCATGACAAATGAGGGATCCCATGTTAGCAAAACCTATATTCAAGTTTGGTTCCGATTTAACTTCAACTTTTCAACCCAGGAGGTCAATTTTAACTGTTTTCAGCCCATTTTACAACTTGGACCTCACATGACCTTGACCTGGGTATGTGACACTTGACCTCATCAACAAAAGGGGGATCCCATGTTGCACCTTTGATTCAAGTTTGGTTCCATTGAACTTGCAAACTTTTCAAATGAGGTCAATTTTTAACATTTTCAGCCTATTTTACACTTGACCTCACATGACCTTGTGGACTTTGGCATGTGACCTTTGACCTCATCAAAAGTGTGGGGAGGCCATGTTGCACCTGTGACCCAGTTTTGGTTTAAATCCATCAAAGTATGTGGATATTCCATGCAAAGTTAACCCTTTTTCACAACAGACATCACAGACATCAAACAAACAGACAACTACAGTGTACAAAGTGATCCCTATGTGTCTTGTCCCTGCCTTAGGGCCAGGCGAGCCCAAATCCGAGATCCATGAAAACGCAGATCAGATTGTAAATTTAGAGAATAAGGATATTTTGGAATCGGTACTCTCTTTACAACGAATTGTAAACCAAGGCATACCATTATTTTAAAGTGGAAGAACAAGGCCGGAAGGCGAGTTCGTTCCACGCAAAATAATGGTTTCGCCAGGTTTCCATTCTTAACAGCTTCTAACATTTAAGGTCATCTTTAACCCATTTTCGGTGGATATACTTTACGGCTTAAATAAGGCAAGAAAGGACTGCCACCACCCAGTGACACAAATCGAACTTTGTTCGCGGCACGCCTGCCAACGTTGGCCTCCTCATGTTGCGTTATGACTTTGCAACAAATAAAATTTGATTGGAACACAGGCACTATGCCTCTTCATTAGTTTAGTCAACCATAAACGCTCACAAAATGGTAGCATCCCAACATACCATCATTACTTCAGCAAAGTGGCAATAATATCCCGCGGATTGGTGTCTCAAACACAACAACGTATTGCCGGCACTCGCGCGCCCACCCGGCAGTTTTGTGGCTAAGTGCCCGCACCGATTGGCGGTAGCCGGCACCCTCGATTACACTCATCCACATTGCTATTGTTCAGGGAAGCTGATGGCCATGAGATACTCGGAGTGACCGGCCATCAAGTTGGTCTGGGGGTGCCATTCTAGACGTAGAACATAGGGTAGATCTGTGGCTGCAGTGTTGGGGAGTTCTGATGCCCTCACTCCAGCAGGGACGAAACCACGACCATCTGTAGGGTTAAGGTCGTTATCTATATGGGACTTCACGGGTCCTGAAAAACAAATATGAATAATAATAAAGGGCACTGTTAAATAATGGGCCACCAAAATGAGAAGGAATCAAGGGCTCAATAGAAGCAACATTTTTTGACACAATCTCACTTTCATTTTCTGCTCACCTCCTGCTGATAGTTTCATGTAATTTGTTTCCTTCTTGCACCCCCCTGGATAATTGTTTAGGTTGCCACAAATCCGGGTACCCAACATAATTTGGGTACCCAGGAGTTTATTTTTTGAAAATGCACCTACTTGTACTACTTTCATTCATGTTAAAATTGACATAGAGGTATCATGCACTAGAAGTAATCCACTCAAAAGGGGTTAAATTGGTCTCACTAAACACTGGCACAAATGCTTACTCCCACTTGACACATTGGCCACAACGTATTGAAAGGAACAACTCTTGCCCTCTGAGCCGCTATGCAGGCCTTGCTGAGTAAGTCTCAAAGAAACGTTTGCACATAAACCCGATCGACCTACAAAACCTAAAATTCTTTTCGCCATCACAAAAAAAAAAAAAGAGAAAACAAAAAAGCACAAACAAGTAAAATTAAAGATTCTTTGCTATGTCACTGAAACCACTTTAAATAGTAGCAGGTTGCAAAAACAGTGTGGAAGGAAACTCATATTTAAAAAAAGTGGCCATGATGCCTAACTTTAACACATTCAGATTGAGACTTGTAAAGTAGGCACAATATACATTATTATTATCTTATTAAAAGTATTTATAAAGCGCCTTACCATAAGACCAAACCGCTGAACAAATAAAATACATAATCCTTAAAATACAAGCATTAAAAAAATACCATATCATAAAACATAAACAGAAGATAAATCAATAAGCATATTCATAAAGAAAAGTGCTCCTATAAAAATCACCCAAAAGATATTACACTGGCACAGCCTAACTAAAATGGAGCAGCCAAACAAAGAGGGAACTCTTAATAAAAAGCAGCTTAAGATAGATCCCGCACAACTGCTGCAACAGTACAACCATAACAAAACAATTTATACCTACCCTTTCGGGAAAGGTTTATGTTTTCAAGAGTTTTTTAAAATGAATATTTGGGGCTTCACGCAAAATAGCTGGTAAAAATGTTCCATTAATCTGGCACAATAACAGAAAAAGATTTATCACCAATGATCTTTTAGATTTTGGAATGACAAGACGGAGTTGCTTGATTCGACCTAAGAACTTGTGCGACCCAGGTATATTTACTGATCAGATGTTGTAGATAGACTGGTGAGAAACCAATTAACAGTTGTACACATGCACCAAGATCTTAAACTTTATTCTCTGCCTCAACAGGAGCCAATGCAAACTCACGAATTAGAGGGGTTGCCGAGAGCGTTTGTTAGCTTGATAAATAAGGCGAGCTGCCCGATTGCAGTTTATGCAAACGATGAATATCGGTGGAAGACAGACGTCAAGCAAAGAATTGCCATAGTCAAGCCGAGATAGAATTAAAAGATCCACTGCATTTGTGCACAAGTAGAACGATCAATATTAATTACGATTCTCTAGGTTACGTAAATGAAAATTAACACTCTGCACAATAACACTCCATGGTCTTTCAGGTTTGAGGTTATTGTCAAAAAATACTACAAAGATTTTAATTAGAACAGACGGGGGTAATGGTGGTAATTACCGAGTAACCCTAGTTTCAAATCTAACTTAGACACAGCATCAGCATGCCTAGGTGTGAAGCAAGTAGAAACCGCCTCAGTGTTGGCATCATTTAAGCTTTATTTTATTAATAAGATCCATGACTTATTCAGCGAGCATTTGGTGAGCTGTGAATTCGCAGCGTTAGCCGTTTTTCCTTAGACTAGGATCAAAACTTGGTGTAAAGCTGTGTGTCATCAGCATTCAATGGGATAACCGATATCAAATTGCCTGAGATATTTGTAACAGGTTGAGAATATGCAGGGAATTAGTGACAATTGGGGAACCGACATAGGCCCCCTGAGATACCCCATACTGAAGGATATGATCTTAGAATATTCACCTAAGACACATACTCTTGTGATACGATCTTTCAGGTAAATAGCAATGAAATTAATGGCAGAACCCTCAAGAGCAATTCATTATGCATCCGATCGACAAGAAATTTTGTGAGCAAGCGGATAAAAATGCAGAGGAAAGATCTAAAAAGAACTAACATGATTGCTCTGCCTTTGTCAAGTCCTGAATGAAGCATATCATTTTTAACCTTCAAGAGAGCAAGCAGTTTTGTGTACTTGGGAACACTTCTATGCCGACTGGTTGATTTCAGTTAGATTATTATCCTGAATATGGTGCTTGATCTTGAAATAGCGGGTATTCAATAATTTACCAAGAGTGGGAAGATTTGAAACAGGCCGATAATTTTTCAAAACATCTGGCATCAAGGTGGATTTTTTGATCAATGGTGTAATAACAGCTTGGACGAAGGACATGTGGAAAGTTACGACTCTAAAGGAATTATTGATTAATTGACATTGATAACCGTAGCAAAAATATCAGCACACGTTTAAGTAGTAAGCCATGTGGGGATTGGATCCAGAGGACTGGTCAGTTGGCAGGTTAGTAATAATTTCAGACTTCTTCCTCAGTTATATATGGAACAGAACTGTAAGGGCTGAGGGATACCTCTTACTTTATATCACTAACATATTGCACATATGATTTCCAACTAATGATGTTTACCAGAGTTAATAAAAATATTAGGCCACCATTAGCACATTTAATATGAACATTAAAAGCTACAACGTTCAGTGTTTATTTCTAGGTTCTATCGTAATACATCTGCATCGGATATAAAAACCTAGAATTAAAGGTCGTAATAGTTTAAGGGTAGGTATGACTATGCAACATTAACCCCATTTTGGCGAAATTACGGATATGGGGATTAAAATTTTCTAAAAGCTATACCCAAAAATAGGCAATTTCATGGGGATTACAAAATTTATTGAAAAGGACCAATTACATTTTAGCAAGGGCGTCAGCTATGGAGGAGCTAATGGGGCCATACAGAGGCATCTGTCTGCCTTGCATGGTGTTTTTTCGGCTTGGTACCCAAAGGATGGCCCACCGCCGAAAAACTGTGGATTGGCATCAGGAAGGGTCCATAGGGTCAATTATCTTTCGCTACAATAAATCCTCACACAGCAGATTGCCAAGTGTGAGAGTGAGTTGCATACGGCCACCTCGGGTTAAGGGGACAAAAACCGGATTTAAAAATTTGGTTTAAACTAACTAACTATCAACCTACACTTAATACAACATGTACCCTGCTCAGTTTACATTTGTTTTTTCTTTTACACGGTGGTTTGGGGGTGTACGTCTACCGGTATTATATACATAACGACCGGCCATTATTATCTTGTCATAGATACAAAGCTTGGTTCCTTTGAGTGATGACACCCATTTCTTGTCCCAACATGGCTTATTAGATGACAATAAAACAAAGAATTGCTCTCAGGCAGGCATTCTCAAAAAGATACATGAGGAGTGCGACTTATGGAAGAAAATATCCTAAACGACATGCGACAGACAAGTGAGCATATTTTGACATGAGTGCGGGTACCTTACTTCTTGTCCAACCCCTCTTGTTTTTGGAACTAACACACAAACAGGGCAGTTTAATACGAACCCACAACTTAATATTATAGGGTAGAGCGATTATGTCAGAGCCAACAAAACGGTGTTTGGTTTGGTTCAGATATGCTTCAACACCCCAATTTTTTGGGGCCAACCAAGTAGGAGCAAATCCCAATTATGCCCGTGTCCAGGATGGGCTGACAGTCAGGGGTTTACAAACTAATCTTATTCGAACTGAACTGACTGATTAACATGTACAGGTATGAACCGCACTGTCACTGTAAAGAGGCCATCGTGCCATACTCGATCGAATGCCTTCTTGTAATCAATGAAGACAGCAAAAACCTTCCCATCTTTCTTCTCTAGGCGATGTTGGATTAGGAGCTTCAGGGCGAAGACTTGTTCAATTGTGGAGCGGCCAGGTCTGAACCCTGCTTGTTCTTCTGCTAGAATGGCTTCTACATAGGGTTTCATCCGGCTCCTTATAATTTCCAGAAGAATTTTGCTGGAATGGTTAATCAGGCTGATGGTCCTGTAGTTCTCACACTTGGTGATGTCTCCCTTCTTGGGCATGGTAAGAATGATAGATTTTGTCCATTCTTCTGGAATGCGTTCATTTATCCAGATGTCATTGTCATATATTTATGGGGTCTAAAACCAACCGTTTAGGAGATACAGGGCTTCAAAGATGTCTTTTGGCGGCCATTTTGGATTTATGCTGATTAGCCGACTTCCCGGTGTCTGATTTTGGCAGATTTTGGATATAATGTTCAGTGGGACCCTACAAACAAGATGCAACCAAAAAACCTTCTGTTGCAATTTGTTCTAGGTTCATTCATAAGTTTACTGGACTATATGGCAACTACAAGAAACAGAAACAGGCTCACAAAAAGCAAAGGCATCCAAAGCACGCAACACGTGCGGCAATGGCCGCCTTTGTTACCTTCTTTTCCCGCTACACAGATCACATGACCGCATCGGCGGCAAAAAAAGGATACACAATAAAAGCTCTCCGACGGGCGTAAAAATCGCTGTTTATTCCGTCCAAATAGAGCGTTATAAATCCAGAACATAATCCAGTAATATATCCAGATAGTTATGGTATAGTAGTAGGAGTATTCCGTATGAGACGACAACTAGTCCAGTATCAAAATCTCAGTTAATTTTGGCTGCTAATGACAGAGCTGCGGTAACACGCGTCCGTTTGGTCAGGCTGCCAAAACGGAATTGAGGAAGAGTAATGGCTAACAGGGTGTGACCTGGGGTCACTGGTTGAGACCATTTTCTCTTTTAGGGGTGCTAAAATAGGTATTTTGGGGCATTCCACTTCTCAGAAGGGAAATGCATATGTTTCAGTCAACATTGGTGTAAAGGAAATCAGTTCAGTGTAATGATTTAAATGAAACAACTAAAACCAAGTGTTTGAACTAGAGATTCTGCAGTGTTATTTACAGGCCTATATTGTTATTTTTTAATTAAGGCCCTCAGTGGGCTACAAACTATCAAGAGTCTACAATCCGGTTCCGACATTATTGGTCAAGAAGTTGCAAACGCTAAACTGATCACTCTGCAAAAAAATGCGAGATCCATGAAAACGCAGATCAGATTGTAAATTTAGAGAATAAAGGTATGATTTTGGGAATCGGTACTCTCTTTACAACGAATTGAAACCAAGGCGATACCATTATTTTAAGTGGAAGAACAAGGCCAGAGGCCGAGTTCTTCCACGCAAAAATAATGGTGTCGCCGGTTTCTCATTCTTAAACAGCTTTAACATTTAAGGTCATCTTTAACCCAATTTCGGGATACTTTACGGCTTAAATACAGCAAGAAAGGACTGCCACCACCCAGTGACAACAATCGAACTTTTGTTCGCGCACGCCTGCCAACGTTGCATCTCGTTGCGTATATGATCTTTGCACCAGGATAAAATTTGATTGGAACACAGGCACTATGCCTCTTCATTAGCTTAGTCAACCATAACGCTCATAAAATGGTAGCATCCCAACATACCTCATTACTTAGCAGCAAAGTGCAATTAATATCCAGCTGATTGGTGTCTTCCAAACACAACAACGTATTGCCGAGCACTCGCGCCCCAGCCCGGGCAGTTTTGTGGCTATTGCCGCCACCATTGGCGGTAGCCGCACCCTCGAGTAAACTCATCCACATTTGCTTTTCAGGGAAGCTGATGGCCATGAGATACTCGGAGTGACCGGGCCAGCAAGTTGTCTGGGGGTGCCATTCTAGACGTAGAACATAGGGTAGATCTGTGGCTGCAGTGTTGGGGAGTTCTGCTGCCCTCACTCCAGCATGGACTGACACACGACCATCTGTAGGGTTAAGGTCGTACTCCTCTATGGGACTTCCACGTCCTGAAAAACAAATTAATAATAATAAAGGCTATGTTAAATAATGGGCCACAAAATGAGAAGGAATCAAGGGCTCAATAGAAGCAACATTTTTTGACACAATACCATCACTTTCCTTTCATTTTTCTGCTCACCTCCTGCTGATAAGGTTTCATGTATTTGTTTCCTTCTTGCACCCCCCTGGATAATTGTTTAGGTTGCCAACATTCGGGTACCCAAATAATTTGGGTACCCAGGAGTTTTATTTTTTGAAAATAGCACCCTTACTGTACTACTTTCATTCATTGTTGAAATTGCCATAGAGTGTATCATGAACTAGAAGTACTTCCACAAAAGGGTAAATCTGGTCTCACTCAAACACTGTCACAAATGTTATCTCCCAACTTGACACATGGCCACAACGTATGAAAGACAAACTCTCTGCCCTCTGACCTGCTATGCAGGCCTTGCTGAGTAAGTCTCAAAGAAGATCGTTTGCCATAACCCGATCGACCCTACAAAAACCTAAACTTTCTTTTTCGCCATCACAAAAAAAAAAAAAAAAAAAAAAAAGACAACTAAAGTAAAATAACAGATCTTTGCGCTATGTCAATGAAAACACTTAATAGTAGCCTGTATTGCAAAACAGTGTGAAGGAAAACTCCATCTTTAAAAAAGTGGCATGATGCCTAACTTTACACACATTCAGATTGAAGACTTGTAAAGTTAGGCAATATACATACATCTGCATCGGATATAAACCTGGAATCTAAAGGTCGTAATAGTTATAATGGGTATGTGTATGACTATGCACATAAACCATTTTGGCGAAATTACTGATATGGTGATTAAAATTTTTCTAAAAGCTATACCCAAAAATAGGCAATTTCATGGGGATTACAACATTTATGAAAATGACCAATTACATTTTAGCAAGGGCGTCAGCTCTGGAGAGCTAATGGCGGCCATCCAGCATATGCTGCCTTGCATGGTGGGCTTGGTTACCCAAAGGCTAGGCCCACCGCCGAAAACTGTGGATTGGCATCAGGAAGGGCATCCGGTCAATTATCTTTCGCTACAATAAATCCTCACACAGCAGAATTGCCGAGTGTGAGTTGCATCCGGCCACTCTCGTTTACGGGGACAAAACCGGATTTAAAACTTTGGTTTAACTAACTAACTATCAACCTGTAACTTAATACAACATAGTACCATGCTTCAGTTTAATTTCTACTACTACTACGGTATATACACTAACTCACCGGCATTATTCTCCTTGTCATAGATACAAAGCTTGGTTCCTTTGAGTGACACCCATTTCTTGTCCCAACCTTGCTTATTAGATCTACACATAAAACAAAGAATTGCTATCAGGCAGGCATTCTCAAATAGATAATGATGAGTGCGACTTTATGGAATGAAATAATCCTAAGACAATGCGACAGATTGAGCATTTGACATTGAGTGGTACCTACTTCTTGTCCAAATCTTGCTTTTTGGATATACACAACAGGCAGTTTAATACGAACCACACTACTATATATAGTTGTAGCAGACAATGTCAGAGCCAAAACAGTGTTTGGTTTGGTTCAGATACTGCTCAACACCCCAATTTTGGGGCCAACCAAGTAGGAGCAAATCCAATTATGCCCAGTGTTCCAGGATGGCTTGGGACAGTCAGGGGTTTACACACTACTCTTATTCGAAACTGACTGTGATTAACATGTACAGGTATGAACCTCACTGTACATGGGACCGACTGCTTAACGTCCCCTCCAAAGGACATGATATTCTCGTGGTTCATTTGCCAAGTCCAAATGAACCATGTACAAAAAAAATACTAAACCTTATTTTGTTGAAAATTTCCAACCTTTTTTTAGACTGATTTTTAATATAATAATCAATACTGCAAATATAGGGAAAATGCTTTCATGGAGATTTCTTACCCAAGTCAAGTATAAATCCCAATGTAAATTGCATTGATATGTCATTATTTACCTAATATTTATTACAATTTTTATAGTCTTGCCAAGCCAACCGTTAGGGTATTTCTCTCAAGCACCCACGTATCATTTACCTGGGGAACTTCATCCACCCGCTGTTGGCCGAATCGTCCTCACTGCGTCTTGACTCATTGACTCCTGGTGATTTGTTGGGTGTGGTGGTGTTCATAGCCTGACTGTAATGCCATACGTACTGGGTAGGTAAGCCACAGCTTGCTGGCAGGAAGTCTACACACTTGACATGACATACCTGATGGCACTCTGAAGGACAAATTACAAGACTCATTTGAAGTAGTAATTTTTGCACATTTTTTGAAGAGTGCCCTCAATTTTCCAAAAAAAAAGAGATTTTGCCACCAACAGTTAGTTGTGTTCTGCTAACATCAAATGCTTGATTTTGAAAAAAAAATCATCTTGTTTAAAATCTGTGAATTGAAAGGGGAATTAACTGCAAATGACAATATCATCAATCAAAAAACAAGATGAATCAAGCAGAAACAAGCACCTATCAAGATAAGCAAGCTAAAAATAACAAGCACTTGACAACAATAGGACTTTGAGTGCACTCAAGTGAAGTATTTAGCTTTTAAAAGCTTGTTTTTCACGGGGTTTACTGTTTTCTTTTTTGTTTGAGTTTGCTTTGGAATGTTATAGCTTGGTTCTTGTTTGATTATGCTTGTCTTGGAGTAGGTTGTATTATATTGTCAGTTAAAGGTGCTAATTGTTACGATCATCTTTGGGACCCCCCCCCCCCCCCCCCCCCCCCCCCCCCCCCCGATTACCCGGAAAGTAGTATCAGATTTTGTATCGGATGAAAGGCCGTACATTTTCTCATTGTCGTCCTGAAATTTGAGCCCTTAAATCCATTTCATGCAAAATATAAACAAAAAAAATGTTTAATGGTGAACCATATGCACACTATGGAATAGGGCTTTGCAATATCCATTAGGCTTCTACAACAAAACCACAACAAGTTTCTTTCCCACGGTACTATGGGTTGTGTGTGCAAGTGCCAGGATCTCATATCAGTAGAGACACAATAGACATAAATCGGAACAAGCCCCTTTAATGTTAATTTAATTTCCCTTCTACCAGAAGATTAGAGAACAAGACTTTTTTTTCAAAATCAGTATTTATGTTCGCCTGTGTTGGAAATGTTTCAAGTAAAAACTATACCTGCGAATGGTAATGCGCAAAAGTGTGTATTTGTCACAAAAGGATTTTGTAATTAAAATCGAGATCCCAGATTGTAAATTCAATGGTACGGTAGAACTGGAAACGCCAAATTTCTGTGTGTCCATTATAAAAATGTGCCACCTCAACGAAAATGACCACTATTTAATTGGACTTATCCGGGACACTGGTGGAACAACTGATGGTCAGGTCAGGCATGTCATGTCTATTCCGGCTATTTAATATTGGAAGCCTTTTGTGGCACATCGACATTTTCAAGCTTACCATTCAGTTATAGTTATAGCCAATTACCAATGCAACTGTGCAAAACTATCACCATTTTGGAAAATTTTGGGAGCTCTCAAAATAAAATGTGCTATTATTGCTTTAATGCCGTGAATATATGGGGGGTGGGTAGGGTGAAATATACCTGCCTAAATCATGCATAAATTGTTTAGTTTGCACAGATTTAACAGAAAATATAATTGTACTCCGAAAGGAATTGTGTCTTGTCCTATCAGCTTCATTTTTAGCAGGACCATACGCAGGGTTTATTTTTGGGGTGCGGGATTTTGAAAAAGTGGACATTTTAGAAAAAGTGGACCCCCCCCAAAAAATGGTCCTTTTTTGGATTTTAACATGTCAATACCAAAAAGTGGGCTCTTTCGTCATTGTCAAAAATTTCTCAAAATTTGGAACCTTTTTATCAAATGTGGCCTTTTTGGGGATTTTGGGGAGGGGGGTGTGGCTGAACCACCCCATGCATACAAGCCTGTTTTTAGGCCAACCAGTTTTAAATTCTCTAATACATTACGCCTTAATGACAGGACCCAGGTGGGCACCTCTGTGCTTTGAATGCATTGGTAATCGTAAAAAAAAAAAAAAAACAGCTTTAAGATAACTACTGCTGTATTACAGAGAAGTTATGGCAAATTGTTGTCCTTATGGGACAAAACAAGACATTGTCATCATTAGAACATACAAGAGATTCCGCTGCACAATCCAACCAAGCATGTCAGCGCTTTCTATTTTAGTCTTTTGGGCAAAGTAAAACACATAACAGTAGTCACACACTACCAGACCATTTGCCAGCCGCCTTCCAAAATTGACAGAATCGGCACACACAGCACACTTAGTGGCCCTGATGTTCAGGGCCAATCCCCCACTGGGGGAAGTTGGCTTCAATACGCTTGATGAGAGTTGCTGCCCCCTGAGCTCGCTGCATCTTCCGCTTGTTGCTGGGGGAGTCATCAGAGCCGTTGGACTAGGTTGGTTGCTTGGGTGACATTGTCATGGCCGACAGGAGGCGGTTGGATTGGGGCAGGGGAGGTAGGTGTGGAATGGTCTGGGTTTTTGTGTGGGTGCGGGAGGAAGGTTGTATAATTGAAAAGAATTAATGTTACAAGGTATTTACTTTGTATGATAATGCAACCAAAGTTGTCAGTTTTTCTATAGACTACGTATGCAAGGAGTTTTAGACCCTCGTATCGGATAAGTTATCCTGTGTCTATTAGTACTCCTCAGTTCTCATGGTATGTAACCCAGAGCTTAGGCTACTCCTTGTAAACTTTAGCTTCAACTCCAAGGGTACCCCATTGATGCATTACTGCTCGCAGTACCAAAAATAAAGTACTTGCAGAAGTTACACAAGCGACTGGGGGAGTTTCATAACAGCTGTTTTTCTTAGCAGTACCCAACCTATCTACTAGGTGACTGACAGGACCCATGCATGTAAGCCACCAGTAAGTGGAGTACCTCTGCAGCTACTAGGGAGTACCTCACAGGGCGGCAACATTCATTATTATTTTAATCCTTTCTGAATTTCAAGAGTAGCATTATGTTTGAGCCAGAATCAACCAACTCCCTTCTAAATATAATTTTGTTTTGGTTAAAACATATGTAACAAAGGTGACCAAAAGGTTTAACCAAATGGCTAAGCTTAAATAAATAATCACAAGCTCAAAGCTCATTGCATGGGAGTACCCACGCAGGTACTCCCGCATGAGGTGGTGACCAGTGTTTAAATAATGCATGTGAATCTAGTGAATGAATTATCCCACTTTTGTGGCCGGCCATGCGGTTACCTTAAGGGGAGGTAACTGCATATGAATGCTGAATGAAGAGGTACACTCACAGGTACTCCCAATGAAGATGCGGTGGTGCCCGTTTCCTTACCTTCATTCCTAGCGCCTGCAGAGCCGACCTGTCTTGTGAAGCTGTTCTTGTAACTCTTCTTCCTCATCTTTTCCACCTCAAGGGCATGCTGCATCTCCTTGTACTAAAACAATGAACCAAAATAGATCTTGAACTACTGACAACCAATGTAAAAAAGCTGTATTGATATATAATAACTGAGGAATATCACTGAATAAGGAGTAAATGAATGTTTGATCATTTTTCAGAAAAAGATAACCAAATCCAAGATAAGGAAAACTTACGTAAGACCTATCCATCCTAAATAAGACATACACTTACCTGCATTGGCATATTGACAAGTTGGGATTCCTTGTGCTGTTTGCCTCCAAACAGTTTCCCTTTGCGCGCTTTCTTGCCGCTACCCTCCGTCTTTGCTTGTAGGAAATCTATCAGCTTGGTTTGCTGGGCCACTGTGCCTTCCAGCTTCACCTGGGCATTGGTGTAGTTAACCTGAATGAAGGCAGATGGTTTAAAACACAGCTAATTGTAAAATATATTGGTTTTGTGTACCAGAACATGATCAGATCAGTAGTAGCACTATCTTCTGTGTACTACACTGCTCAAACACTAACAACCACATTCAAATCTATAGTTAAATATTGTCGGCCACATCACATAATAGCGTGTTCAACATTTTAAACTTTTAAAAAAAATACTAGAAATGTGCAATATTTCACACTTGATAATATATCAAACATGTGCCTTATGGTGCAAAATAAATTAATCAGATAATAATTAATCATTACATAGTTGCAAAACTTTCAAATACCCACCTTACCAAGTGATGTATTTATCAAAAATCAAATGTCATATGCATTTTGAAGCATTTGCGGTTCCAAGAAGTGACGCATTTGTGTGACACATTTGCGCACTTTTCCCATGATAATGACGTATTTAGGCATTGTATTTCTCATACGCACAGTATTATTGCTATTTTGTTTTTTTCACAAAGTGACTTATTTAATATATTTTTGGCAGGTACATTTTCATTATTTCTGGTTTAATGGACAAATGTATTCAATCAATAGCTAACATCAGATTGAATTGGTGAAATTTAAAGGTGCATTCTTGTTGACATATAAAATTCAGTGTGATTATTTCAATACATTTGATGGCATCCAGATTACACACCACATTATTTACATGGTTGGAATGGTGACCAAACAGGACACCCCAGATGGTGCAGAAATGGTCTTCAAATTGCTTTAAAGCAAAAATGTTTCCCCTTGTTACTCGATCTCTTGTACTCTTCTGTTTTTCTGTATAATCACTTGCTACATGGAAACAAAGTGGGAAAATCAGACTTTTGTTTGCAAAAGCCATGGAGATAATTATCTCAGGAGTTGCAAATCAAAGACTTTCCCTTACCAATTTTTGAAATACGAACTTTCCAGACCTGGTGGCAACCCTGATTGAACTTCACCCCTCTGTTACCCACTTCTCAAGGGGGACACGACCTGCTTGATTTGGGCATTGGGGATTTCCAACGGTAATTTGGGGAATTGATACGTGCATTTACTATGGCAGTCTGTCTCAGTGACATTACAAAATCAACTCTTAAACCTTTCAAAAGATCTTAGTAATATCATGATAATTTAGGAAAAAATTATTAATGTCAAAATCCGTCGAGGTTAGTGGATTAACCTCACTGCAAAACAGTGTAATTCCAATAACGGTCATGTAAGCTTTAAATATTCGTGACCAGGCCTAGTCTTTAGTCAAGTCTGTGTGTAACCGTTCGATATGCGTGAGAGCGCCCTCCTACGGTAAGTCTTTGAAAAAGACTAGCACCCTGAAGTTGATGCCATTTGAATTTGCTGTTGCTGTATAGGTTGGCATGTCCTACCCCCTGCACTTCTGTTACCACGATTCCCGGTAGTTAATTCCCTTCCCTTGTATTTGATTATGACTGACCTGCATAGCTTCCAGTTGGTTTTCCAATTCTTGCCTCTCTGCTTTCAGTTCCTCTCCCCTGTCAATGGCCTCCTCAAGTGATCGGGTCAGCTTAAAGTTGGTGTTCTGTGTGCTCTGCAGCTTACTGGATAACTCATCCAACTAGAACATAGTATACACAAAGTATGTTGTCTTCATACATTCAAAAGTTTCTTGGAGTTAGTAAGTCTAAATTTCGATCTTGTTACACTATCTCCCCCTTTTTTCTTGCCCCCCCCCTTTCTAGGTGAGAGTTAGGACATCTAAATTGCCATCTTGTTACACAATCTCCCCCTTCATTTCTTGCATTCCCCTTCTAGGTAAGAGTTAGTAAATCTAAATTATGATCTTGTCACACAATGTCCTCCTTTTTTCTTGCACCCCCCCCCAAAAAAAAAAATCATGAACATTTTGCAAAAATCAGCGATTTGGGGCCAAAATGGTTAAAAAGGATGTTTTGCCCTCACATTTAACTTTTTTTTTAAAAATGTATTTTTCCCTGAAAAATAAGTCTGGCGGTGCCACTGATCAGAATTACCATGTTTTAAGATAGAGCTGTATTTAACCACATGTGAAATCTATCTTCTGTGCATCAATTTCATCTTTTCCATCAACGATTTCCATTTCCATGGGTAAGTTTAGAAATAACGTTTGAAGCTCACTTCACATGTGTTATCATTGCTAATAATAATAAACATTCGCGATTACAGTGATTTACCTCACAATGTTGTGACTGTCTTCAATAGTGACTTTATGACCCGTGTAACAAGTACTAACCATGCAACTATTGGTTCATTGGTTCTAAGCAGGTCATATATCCATAAATTCTAGTTGTTTACATGTATAGACATGAAATCCACTTGTTATTTTAATTTCTCTTTTTTTTCTCATATTTTCAGGCAGGATTTTCGTTCATAAAGAGGGAGCCGGAATTTTTTTTTTTTTGGGGGGGGGGGGGGAGGGGGAAAATTACGAGGGCCAGATTTCTGACTATTGTCGAACTCTTTCATACCCAAATACCTTTATTCACTAATTTTGAACAAAGTCTTGTCCCCATGCTGCTTACTTCTTTCTCTAGTCTCTTATTTTCCTCCTGCTCCTCTTGTAATTTCTTCTCCAGGTTGCGCACTCCAACCTCCAGCACAGCATGCTTCTTCTGTAAATCTGCCATCTGTTTAAAATTATTGTCAAGGCATAAAAAAGTGATTGTTTGCCATGTCTGCCATCACTGTTTGTGAATAGGTCAAAGGTCACATGGGGTCATCAGCAGTCTTTTTTGTACACCCCATATTTGTCTTAGGCCAGTGGTTCTTTTGACTGAGTATGAAAAGTTAATAGATCAATCAGTAAAGGATTTTAATAGGGGTACATTTTACCACACAAACACACACACCAAAATGGTTGGATGGTGTATTATTGGATTAAAATTGAGTTGGAGTCATTTTTCTTGTGAATCAAAAAGCACTCAAATCGTGTGATTTCAGGTGCATTTCTCAGTGTTTTTCTTAAACAGCCAACTTCCACAACCTCTGTGGAGTGATTAAGGTTTAGATCCCGAAAACAATGAAAAATCCGGAAGGAAAAATGTGAAAATTCAGCTAAAGTAACAAAAATCGGGCTGAAAATAAATATAAAAAATAAATCGGTCCTCGAACCGCTTTGGCGCCTGTCGTCACGGTTGTGAATGACAGGCATACATGACCTGTGACCTTGATATGTGACCTTTGACCTCCTCCACAAATGAGGGTTGCCAAGTTAAATCCATAAACCAAGTTTTGGTTCCAACTGAACTTTCAACTTTCAACTGATAAATTTTCATTTTCACCTATTTTACAACTTGACCTCAAAGGACCTTTGCCTGGAGATTTGGTGACCTTTGACCTTGGTATGTGACCTTTGACATCGGTATGTGACCTTTGACCTCATCAAACATATGGGGGATGCATAGTGCCCCTGGGTCCCAAGTTTGGTTTAAATCATCAAAGTATGTGGATATGTTAAATGTTAACCCTCACACAACAGACATAACAACGCATCAACAGACAAAACAGTGGAAATAGCTATCCCATGTGTCTTCCTGCTTCGGGCAGGTGACACAAAATTTACAGAACTTTTGACCACAAAGTTCAAAATCAGAAAAAATACTAAAGACTCACGCTGCAGCACAAAGTCGTTTCTTTGCTTCCGAAATATTAGGTCCATATGCACATAAGTTAGACCAGCTCAGGTTTAAAGTCGACCTGGCCAAGTAAAATTAGTTTTGCCCAAAATGAATTTGTCACATTTTTCTTCATGAAGTAGCGGTAGCAAATTTGAAAGATATATTGCAAATTTCAAAAATAAACACAAAATACTTCACTGCAAAGGAAAATGTCTTTTGGTGAGACTAAATTTACACTTAGACCAGGTCAACTTTAGAACCCGGTCTAACGCATGGTGCAACGGGACCATAAGGTGATCGACATGTCTATAACTGCAGTCTACCAATCGACTGTAGATAGGCAGAGGTGGAACTTAATTTGAGGGTCACAAAGAGTCAGGACATGAGTTATATACAATGTAGATGCAAAAATGTTGCCTATCTTTAATATATGTATATCATCTTCGGCTTCTGAGTGCGGTACTCACATGGTTGCCAGATTGTTGCTGTTGTTTGTCTGTTTGCCTTTGATGCCACAGTTCAAGTTCAGCCGTGTTAGAAGCCTCTGCATCTTCAGTGCTCTTCTTGACTTCCATCCAGTTTCTCCTCTAACCAGGCTCTACAAAAAAAACCATCAAAACCTAAGTGGATGGATTAATTTTCTTTGAAGTCAACAACAATTTCCTCTCAACAGGGAGAGGGAGATATTTAGGACTACGATACCCCCCCCTCCCCCCAAAAACCCCCCCCACCACCCCCCCCCCACACCCACCCCCCCATACCTCCCAATGGCCTGATTCAAGCAAAAGCAAAAAAATTAGAGAAGGGAAAGGGCGCCGTTGAAAGCCAAAAAGCCGGCGAAACAAGAAGAGAATTTGACCTGATACTAGCCTTGGTGTCTCTAATCATGGAATTACGGTGGGGGATCGCAGTGTGGACCATAATTTTACTTGGGCTAGTCACAACAGACGATCACTAGAGGAAGAAACCCAAGGGGGACCAAAAAGTCATTTTTGAGAAAAATCCCCACTACTTATCACTCTGCCACAGCCAGTAGGTTCTAAGAGAGATAATACGTTGAGTTCCGCCAAAGATTTCTGTTTTGGCAAGGAAACGGTCAGGTGAAACTCGGCGAAATTCGGAGCCTTCCACAAACATGTCTCCACCAGCTCAGTCAGAAACATTCAAAGTCGATTTTGCCTAGTAGTGCTGGGCGATTCTCATCAGGCCAGTGTACAAACCGAGCTAGAGCGGGTTGCCAGATTTTTTTAAGTGGTAAGTGGGGTTTTGTTCGCTGCAAAATGAACATCTGTCTTTTTTTTGGTTTGTGTTCCAGATGCAGACTCGGCGCGAAAGGAAACCCAATGGTGAGACGCTCCCCTGTATAGAGTAGAGCGAAATTGTGTGGACTACCCGTCTTGATCTGGGTTCACTATGTTTTGTTCCCATTTGTGTGCTCACCTGGCCTTGTCAAGCCCTGTCCTTTTGTGTCACATGGTGTATTCAAATTTGTTCGGTTATTATTTGATTTTATTACGTTTTGGTAATGAACGTTAGAGCTGAATTCCGCATGTTCCAAAGAGATTTATAAAAAAATACATACAAAATGTTTGATAAATGTAGCCTCTGGCAAAATTTGTTAGTTTTTCCTGCAAAATAACTTTCTTTTTTTCAGGTCTACAAAACTCCCTAACATAATATATATGTGATTTGTTTGTAAACTTGTTCTGCCAAAGCTCATAGTGAACCAACAAAAAAAGGCTATTGAAATACTTTAAGTACAAGAAAAAAACTGTTTAGTCTAAGGTTGGGGGGGTTTTGTTCCCCCCCAAAAAACTGAAAGTGCATGATGTAAAATAATTAAATAATTAACATGAAAGTCTGTATGAAGAATCCAACCAACACACATCCAATTTATCAAACCAGTCCTCACTAGTTACACAAATAAGATATAATAGTCCAGCAGTTTCAAGAATGAGGGTGTTCTGACGACACTAATATTCGACAGTCAGGCCTAAACTCTAGTTACAGTTACATAAAAGACTAGATCTTTAATTCTACTTGTTAGTTGAGTTAATCGACGCCGGTAGTTTGGCCAACCCCCATGCTCAGGAGCAGGTCTCCCTCACAACCTCAAAGGGCAGCTATATTTTTTATCTTTTTTGGGACTTAGAATTTTTCCCTTCTAAACTGAAAAAGTAATGAAAAATTTTCTATATTTTAAAAAGGCATAGCAAGATTTGAACCAGAGACATGTATCATGAAGTAAGCTATCTAATCACAAGACCATGAGGATTGGGTGTGCCAGATTTGCAATTCTCATCCTTGACAACATTTGACGGAAATAAATCGCTACTGCGATTGTGGTCAGCACTCAATATAATGAATAACTCTGCTCTGGACGGTTGCCACAACTATGCTCCAGGAGCAATGAGTGGTGGTAAAATCTCACACTGGCAGTTAAAACGTTAACTTTCATCAGCAGCCAAGAGGAAGGAAAATTCAGAAAACTTACTTAGACTGTTTCTCATTCTCCAATGCCTGCTTGGCTTTTGCCACAGCTCGTTTCTTATCAGCCTGTGTCTGGAGACTATCAATCTCTCCTTCAAATTGACTCACTCATCAAGTTGTCGTGAGTCTCTCGTAGTCAACGACTGCTCCTCCAGATAGTACAGGTGGTCTTAAAAGCATCGAAATATTCTGGGGTTTAAAAAAAGTCAGGCAAGGAAAAGAAATATAAAAATGTTGTTCAGTTTTACCAAGACAAATTACAGGCATTTTAAAGGCTGCAAACGAGAGATTTCACATATCAGGTGTCCCGATAAAAAATCAAAAGTACTGATTTTTGCCATTGATGTAAGCTTTCATCAAAAATATCCCCATCTGAAAGGATTTAGCTGAGAACTGTTTCTTTGGTACAAAAAATTGGGAAATATCTAGTTTCGTTAGAGGAGCAAATACAAAAATTCAGCCGGTTTTTATATTGAAATATAAGCAAATCAAAATCACCTTTTTTCTATGTTTTAAGACATTTCTTTAGCCAAATACAAGGTTAATAAAAATCTCTTGCGTGTCTAATCTATAGGCATTCCTTATTGTATGACAAATATTGGATGCCTCAAAATCTCTTTTTGCCACCTTACAATGCAGATATCTGGATGCAAATCTACACAGCACAAGAGTGAAAGCATCTGGCAGCACGGTCCACCAGGCTCACCAGCCACCAAGTTTAGAGTCATGTGGAGTTTGTGGGTACAATGGATGTCCTGAAGTAAAAAAAACAAAATGCACCATTTATTTAAAAGGCTTGTAAATGGAAATCTTAATGCATTTTGGCCTCCTTTTTCAGCTGAATGATAATAATAACAAAACACTCACATATCCATCAAAAATTTTTTTAAATAATGCAATTTGAAAACCCTGTCTTTAAGTTGCAAAACAATTGTAGTACTTGTTACTTACTTGTTATCTTTTTCCCAATGGTTATTTATATGGAAGTGACATAGATATAGCCAAGTTCCGACGGTTAGGGGTTTTGAAAAAAAGTAACTGAAAAAAAGCTGAAATAAGCGTTTAAAACAGGTCCGGAGGTCAAAAACAGGTGAACAATGAAGAACAAAAGCCAAAAATTTTGACTTTTGAAAGCATAATAAAAAAAAAGCTTGTAATCAGCTGAAAAGCTGAACTCTCACAAATCTTGAAATAAGTTCATCAGGA
>JAMKCH010031840.1:0-17190 GCA_023653785.1 Ophioderma brevispina | reverse complement strand
CCGATCCAAGTCCGCACTACCATATTAAATGGGAATTACCCGCAAACCGATCTATTCGCATTTATAACGATAATCGAATAGCTGCTATTAGCATTACTATAATCGAATAAGGAGCTAATAACTAGATCTAAATCGCATGATTGTAACGCGAATAAGCTAGCAACCCTATCTAATTCGCAGTTCTCGTAGTACGAATAAGAAGCTGGTCACCCCGTTCCATGTCATTGCGATAATGCGAATAAGCTTGCAACCCGTCTAGTTCACATTACGATAATGCGAATTACTTGGCAACCCATCCAATTCGCATTACGATAATGCCAATAGACTCTTCCCTTTACCATATTTTTAAAAAAAACCCAACGCTGCGCCTGGCAGTGAGGCTGGTGCCTGTGTAGTAACAATCCGAACAAGCAGAACAACCCTGCCGTTGGGTGGCGACATTCGCCTCTATTTCAACTTGAGTACTTTTTTTGTGGTGTTTCTAGGTTCAATAATTCCTGGCAAACTCTATGAAATTCCACTTAACACACATATTGGGTGCAATTTTACGCCAGTTACCCTTGCTGTGTGGAGGTTAGTTATTGCACTCTGTTCCTGACCATGGCCAAAGAAAGGCAAAGACTATCTCTACAAAACCAATACACGGACCGCCGTTATATAGCGTGTCCGGTTGTTAGCTTCCCGGCAGCCGTGTATGTAGTGCAGCCTCACTGCCGAGGCTCCATACACGGCAAAAAGCTACCCGGCGGCCATGTATGAATGTCACAATGACCCGGCAGCGGCCCGTGATTGCATGTGATTGGCTTCAGGCTGAGGTCGACTTTTGCTTGAGTGGCTCCTAAAATGTTTATTTACGCTCTACTACCTAATATTTGCATTGGATGTTAAAATCTAACATTGTTTTTGCGTTTTTTTTGATTTTGGAAATATATACTTTTTGCTTTAAGTTGACATTTGTTTATGTTATTATTCATTTTATTTTTATAGATTTTTTTAAACTTTTTGATAAACTTTCAGTATTGTTATTAATATTTGCATTTGTTATTTTTATCAATGGTTTATATTTTAAAATACATTTGAGGTTTTTTTTGCTTTTGGTTCTTTTTATTTACTTTTTGAATTTATTTTAATTTTGTCTTTTACTTATTTTAAATCTATTTTATTTTTGGTTTGTATTTAGTTTTTTTTAATTTGTATTGTTTTTATTTTTTAAATCCTTATTTATTTGATTATTATGTTTTCCTTTTTATTTTCGTTATCTTTTTTTTTTCTTTTAATCGTTTCGTTTTTTCAATTGCTTTTAATTTGGTTTCATTTTGTTTATTTTTAAATCATTTTTCTTCATTTATTGTCACCTGTTATTTTTAAACATTTTACTTTGTTTCATTTTTTCTTTTTATTTAGGGCCTACCGTTATTTTTTAAATTTTAGTACGTTGTTGTAGAGTATGGCAGCTACACTGTTTTTTAAAAGAGGCAACTTATATCCCATCTTTGGTCTAAGAAAATTAGTAGTTTGCCTTTGCCTCATGTGACCGCTGTGAATTTCATAGAATCTCCTGTAATATTTTAAACAGTGGACTCTTGACATTGAGGGCGTTAACTATTCTGTGAAAACTGTACAAAAACACTCTACAATCCTCCACTGTATTACTCAAACTAGAGTTGTACTAAGAGAAGATATCATTAACTTCCCACAATGCATTGCTTCCATTGGAAGTTTTTGTACAGGTGGTCATGTGAATCGTTAGAGATGAAACACTCTTAAAATGCAATTTTGCGATCAGTACAGTCAAATTATCCATGTTTCATCACTAACGATTCACATCAGTACCTGTACAAAAACCCCTATTGGAAGCAATGCATTGTGGGAAGCTACTGAAATCTTCTCTTAGTTGTACTATCCAAATGATGTAAATAAGACATTATTTTTATGGATTCCTTTGTTATTGAAAGCGGAACTAAATTGTCGGCAATGTCGGGAGTAGTCACGATTAATGAATGGCACATTGATGTATGAGGTTACAATTCCTCGCCATCGTATGATACGCAAACAAATATTGCGATCCGGGAACATAACTGAACATGTCGCCCCGACATGATGCAATGAATGCAAAGTCTGTAACTGCACATTGCTTCGACATTGTTCAGCTATATAGTGAATTAAATTTAAGATGTTTTCTACACTCTTCAATACATAAGTAAATTTTCATTTGTGCTATGGAGGTGAAAGCTATACTGAAATGGAATATAATATTTTGGATCTTTTATAAGCTGTGATTTTTTTATTGAGCATGGCCCCGCCTATAATTTATAGTATAAAGGCTACACTGGAGCCGTGTATATAGTCTCCGGGTTTTACGTACACGGCAGCCGTGTATATAGTCACTGCCCCAAAGAAATGTCACCATTTGTGTTGACAAATCCTTGTCATTGTGTTCCCTGTTCACTCTTGCACGTAGTACAGGGAACCTTTACGTCGTTTTTTTACATTGGTCGTCGGCACGTCGTAAAGGCCAATAATGCCTTGAAAAGCTGTAGCAATCGAGACTGTATTAGAGTGAATGACTTGTCGACGCAGTGCTGCGTCGGTAGTCAATTACACTAGCAAAATAACCCTCATGGCCGCAGTATTTATCAATATCATGCACCTACTTAAGTTGTACTTGTTATTTTATCTCCTGCAATTCTGTTTTTTGTGTTTTTCGATGACAATAAATCATTAAGTCTGCTCTGTATTTTGGAGATTTCTGTCGGAATTCGTGCTACACGATTGACTTATGTAATGTCGCCATACTTAAATGGGGTGATTTGTAATTCTGTGAAATGCAAAAGTTGATAATGACTCTTCTGACATCCCGAATTTCAGTATGACTTCGTTGTACTATCTGCAAAACGCCAAAACTATTGATTATCTTGGCAACACACAACACAGCCCCAGCTTTCCTTGAGCCCAACAATAGTTCAGTGCAGTTGCCAGCTGGTGTGTCAAGTTTTGAAGCTCATCCTGTACTAAACGAGACATGAGATTTCCAGAAAGAAGCGCCCTCAAATTTGTTGTCAACCACATTTTTTTTTGCATATTTTGAATGCTTACCCAATGTATTAGTAGGGCTGTCACACCAAAAAAAACCAAAATTTCAATTTGATTTTAGATCATTCTTGTTTAACTCATGTTGAAGAACTCATGGAATTCTTAAAAAAACATTTGCATTTTGAAACTCGGTCAAGGGGTTCTGGTTATGGACAAGAAATATCGGCAAAACTTGGTCTTTGTTGGACAAAACCCCCGGACACTCTAAAGAACTCCACACGCACAAAGTAGTGATTTGAGTGCTCTAATTTCTTTGTAATAAATTAAACATGCTTGCACCTTCATTTTCCTCAAGACTCTGAATAATATTTTACATAGAAGTTACTCATAAGCAGAATGTACTTTAATTTTCAAAATTAAGAGTACCCCATTTTGAAGCAACATAGTTGATGTCCGAAACAGATGATTTTCCACTACAAAAGGCCATTTTTTAGAACCAAATCCTCAATTAATGCTTATGTTTTATATTTTCCTTTGAGGTCAAAAACTTTCCATGTACTTTGACCTTAAAAGTCTTCTGCTTACAAAAACTCAAATGAACATATTTAAAAAAAAACAGGTTTTTGCTAGGAATTTTAAATTGATACCAGGACTTTAAGGACTTCCAAGTACTTTGCTTTTTGGAAATTGGGTTAAAAGTCTCCAAAATGAAATACAATATATTGTTGTTGAGCTCATAAATAGTCAATTTCATCACACTTTTAGAAATAATTAAGGTATTCTTAGGCCTGAAGTGTGGCAACTTGGTCAGTCTTGTTGACTGGTTAAATGTGACCACAATGAAAATCTTGGGACTGTTTGTGATCAGTAGATGTCCTAGATTTGGATTATATATGACACTTTGAACCAAATGCCAAAAATCCAGGACAATCAAGATCATTTAGCAGGCAAGGTCCTTAATTTCTGAACGGTAGCATCTATCGGTATTAAACAACATGGATGAGTGGGCCAGACTGGCCTGGGTTCCCCGCACTAAAAGCCCTCGGGTTTTAATGTACAATGGTTGATATCACCAAAACAACAATTTTCAAAACACACAGGGCGCGCTACTCTGCTGTCACCAGTGCCCTGTTACTGTGCATTAGGTGCAGTGGTCTAGCTCTGTGCACTGGTCAGTTTGACTGGCCTAGAGTAGATCACACTGAAGTGAATTAGCTGAAATACGCCGTCTTTATGTAATAAGATGATGTTTTTACTTTGTCTGTCGTGCACGACAGAAAGTCCAAGCATGGTTTTCTTGGGGAACGATGCCGTAGCAGGCAAGTTCAAAACAGGTTTTGCGGTTTCTTTTGTACTTGTTTGTTCACAAACCTTCGAAACGTTCTAAGAAGGTGTTCTACAACCGATCCAGTGAAAATTGGAGAGAATAACATTTTGTATCCTAAAAAAACCTCCTCCTGTCACTTTAAAGAAGTGTGTTTAAGCACACTTTTTTACTATAACCTTTGTTATTTCTAGTCCGATTAAGTAAGCCAAACCTCTCCTACTACTTTACAAATATATATTCTTTCTCACCAACATTTTTTGGAAATTTTGTTGATAATTTTTATTTTTTTCTGATCGGTCCTGTGGTGGGTACAGAAATGCAACAACCCTTTTATCATGTTCAATCAATAACCCAATTTGCAATAAAACTAAAGGGAACCGTTGCAAATGCCCAAATCGCTGAAAATTCAACCTTCCCTCTCCGTCATATCCCCGATGCCTACCGACCCCCTTTTCCACTAAGTAACCCCCCCCCCCCGGGTCAGACTATATTTTGCACCAGGGTCTTGCAATTGCCATGCACTTGAACTTGCAAGTGACAAAATATGCGTCTTGCAGAGTCTCACCTGGTATCAGCTGTTACCTCGGAAATCTACAGCGCCAGCGAGGGCGAAGCCTGAAGTTAGCGTAGTTCTAATTGGAAAAAACTTGATTTTAAAATTTACTCACTATTTTGACACGTATCGAATCAAAATAACCACACAACATAAGGTGTATTGAAAACCACTGTTGACTGTATACATCTCCCCATTAGGCAGTGAGTGTGGACTATAAAGAAACTTCTACAACGTGATGACGTTTTTCATTGGCGTATTCCGCATCACGGTATAAGCACGTCCGTATACATAACTGTAGCAGTGTAATGATTTATACGCTCCGAATAAAAAAGGATTTCGCAAATATTCGCCGTTTTCGGAGCTAATAAAAAATTGTTTCATATTATCCCTCACTCGTAAAACAGCAAAAAACGGGCACACACTTACCTGAGGTCCTTTTTTAATCATAATAGTTGGCATAAAATTCATAAATTGGTACTTCTCTGAGGTACCAAGTCCGGGAAATTCTTCATATATATGATAGTTTTTCCACAACATTGATGACCAGCGACAATACTAGCATCCATTACTCAACATGTGAAAAGCCAATTGTAGATGTATATTTGTTTATTTAGCCTTTTTTTTTTGCAAATCACTGTCACTGATTTGGTATTATAAGGACATGTAGCAACAACTTGGGTGAGTAATTTATCTTCACTGAGTTTGTTTGTGAAATTCAGTAATCTGCTGCTACACATTTTTTAAATACCCCCTGTTCTGCAAACCTAGAGGCGTCCGTAACTAAAAAACGTCATTCCGATTAAAGAATGCGTCCTGATTTGCTCGTATATTTTATAGGATTGCCTTGCAAACTAGTTGTGGACAACCAATGTCATTTTGTTTACATGCCCAGTCTTTTCCTAAATACAATAAATATGATCCCGACTTATACCTAGAATCACATCGACATGATACCACGTAATGGCAAATGCATCCTTAGAACTTTTTTTCCCTCTCATTATCATGAAAATCAAGAGAACTTTGAATTGTGCACACCGTTTCAGAAGTTCCTGTGTTATGTTTTGACCACGGAACGATGTCAACTTGTCACAAGAGTATTTCTCACCCCAATCACTATCCATTATTGTATAACATTGAATGGGATGTCATCATGTTTTTTATGTTTTTTGGGCGGCACGAGTGCACACACATTGCACTTATTGCCTTTAAGCATGGCATTACTACGTACGCTGTTGAACCTTTGTAAACCGAAAACCTTGGTGAAACCCCAACTGTCCTTGGTGAAGTCTGTTGATAGACAGATGCACTTCGTATTTGGAGTACTGTTTTGTATCCGTCTCAATAATGCTTATTGAACTCATATTTTAGTCAGTAAGAACCTTCTGTTACCGTACAGTTGAGTATGGACACAATTTTTTTTGTTTAGCTGACAATGATAGATTAGTAGGGTGTGTAGCAAAAATCTTCCGGGTGCCACCTGTGCATCCTTGATCAATTTTGGAATCCAAGATGGCGTCGCCATAGGTGATAATTATCTATTCACCCTATATTATCACAGCTATGCGTTTACAGTTACGACTCATAGGGGTATCCAATGACAAAGTTTACGGCCAACTTGTCACATTAATTCGTACTTCAAATTCAAAATGGAAGCCAAATCCAATCATTTAAAATATGCCCTATTACCGCAAATACCTGCGATAAAAATAGAAGGACGTACTGGTTTATGTTGTTATCAAAGAACGTAATCAACGTGAATCGACTATATTAGAGCTAACTGCTTTGAATTTATCTGTACTGTAGTATGTTTATAGTTGATGGTATGTAAAGTGAATGGAAAATTTTATTTCAAGTATGTTATTGGTTAAAGTAAAAATGCAATTTTTAAACTTCTGCAATTTCCATTCCCAGTCACATCCTGCCAAGTAGCAAACAAATACCGATGTAAATTTAAGCATTTTGGGATTTAGAAGTGCATGAGTTCATACTGGTCGTTTTTTTTTTGGCCAGTTAAGTGTAAGACCTTACCTGGAGTAGCCTCAAAAGAAATTATATTAAGTACTAACTCACGGCCTTCTTTCTCTAGGTCAAAAATTCTGTCACAGTCACGTCCGCAATTTATAATTTACCCAGTATTTTTTTTGGTTATAATGGGCAACATTTGGCCCAATTTTTGGGGATGTGTTTCCCATACATTGAATTAATGTAATTCAGGAAAAGGAGCGTGTTCTGTTATATTTTGAGAGTTAGTTATTTTTTATTAAACTTTTTTCACACCTGAAGTACCCATTGTTTGTGGCTTTAAAAAGACAAAAAATGGAGCATACATTTTCACAATTTTTATGTTCATACTTGGACAGTGATTGTATAGCAGGATTTCAAATGCCAACATCAAAACACAATTTCATGTGGCCATAAACACTTTAGAACCCTAGAAAAAAACACATATTTTCCTTAAAATATGTGTATTTATCCAATTGAAATGTATATTTGGGTAAGTACCCAAGATTAAGCTCCAGACCTAAAATACTAAATATAATCCCTTCAACCTCAAGAAAAACACAAAACAAAAGTGTTTTACAAGTTTTGAAAATGGACCCCTTGATTGGACAAAAGTTGCCTCTACCTGTGGAACCATGCCATTGGCACAACCATACCTTTTGCAATGGGTGGGGGGGCAAAAGGTATGTTGAGGCATTTCTAGGGGGCAAATGTGGGCCTTCTCCTATACACTGTAATAGCACGGTCATCGTCAGTCGTTGGGGGGCTGGGGGCTTGACTTCTGAGCATGGGGCTTTGGTGTTTTTTTTCAACTGCCCACTATAACCCTGTTGGCCCATACCGTTCAAATATTTTATTAAAAATATTTAGTAGTTCTTTTAAGCAAGGCAAAAACAAAATTTATGAAAAACCCTTTTAAAGATAACTTTGAACGCCTGACAAATTCAGTGGCATGACATGACATTTTTCCTTTTCAAACTTAAACCATTACTGGAGATCGGAAACTGTGTGTATATAGATGAAATAACGAGTTATATTCTAAACAGTTATGGGGCCTCAAAAGTCAGAAGAAGCCGCATTTTATGTCACACATGTGACCTAAGACTGCCTGTAATCTTTATGCTCAAGTAGTCTTGACCAGTTAAAGTAGTCTTGGTTAGCCAACAGATAGTAATGTGTTATTTATCTTTCTTTTCCCCCTCAAGGTAGAGGACATCAGTCAAAATCTGCTATGGAACAACATATGGCTGAAGAATCCAGCTACCCCTATCTCCTTGATCGCCAGTTCTGGTACTAAGTTGCATATACATGTATGTTACGGAAGTTTTTCCACAATATGCAGAACTCCAGCAGCAATTCATGATTGGCAATATGAAATCAGTAAGGGAATAAGAGTGGTAAATAAATGAATCAAAGTACTGCAGGAAAACAAATGCAGACAAAACATTAAAATGGAGTCTGCAGGACTGAAAAGGCAACTAAAACCAGAAAAGTTACCAACTTGTGAATCATTCATGGAGGAGAGTGACACGGATAGAGCAAGCAAAATTAGCACATGCTGTAACGTTAAACTGAACCTCTGGCACATAAATCAATGTGGCGTGCGACAGAGAAGAGAATGTGTACAGAGCAGGCTCAATGCAGTCAATTGCAGAAAAAATTGATACAAGAGAAGCATGTGCAATGGAAATGGGGATTGTTGAAAAGATGCATGTAACAGAACAAAATCAGTGGAATCCCCTAGTCATTGAAAAACCAGGCCTAAATTGGGTGAGTGGTATGGTTCCAGGAACTGCAGGGAGGTCCGACTTCATTACAACAAAAGCAAATGCAAAATGCAACAAACAGAGGTGCATATTCAATTGGTGTTGATTCAGCAAATAGGAGTTCAGCATAGCCAGGCACAATGTTGGCTACAGCAGCAGAAACTACTGACTCACCTACACAATACAGAGGATGTTGGGTGGGAGCGTAGGTAATGTAGATTTGCATTATTAACCAAGATGCAGAGGGTTCGGCACTTGACCTCAGCTGGCTGAGCAGTGCGATCAGCCTTTGAAACATCGCCGACCTGTCCCTTTGAGCAGTTCCAGTGTGTATTATCAGCATTTGTTCCGTAAACATAAAGACCTTGCCAACAAAAGAAAGAGCCTGACAATGTTGTCAGGAGTGGGATGTCCAGTAAAATACATAAGCTCGCAAGGCACCCATTAAGCCCACCAATATTGTAACCAGTAGCACCTCAAGTAAAACCTCTAGTATTCCTACAACCTAGTAACCTCACTTTGGTACACCACCCCCCCTGGTAACACCAAGTCCATTAACATCAAATCCATTAACACCAAGCCCAGTAACACCAAGTCCAAGTAACTCATGTCTGGTAACACTAAATCCAGTGATGCTATGATCCAGTTTGCACTTTGCCCAGTACCACCAAATTCCCGTAAACATCACGTCCCAGCACACCACTCCCGTAAAACCATGTCCAGTAACACCCCCGTCCTGTAACTCCACATCTGGTAAACCACTCCATTAACACCACTCCCACCAACACCCTGCCTGGTGATACCATCCCGTTTAAGACCACGTCCAGACCACTTCCAGTGATTTGTCCCCGTGAAACCACCCCAGTTAAACCAGTGGGTGATAAACCAAGTCAGAAACCACCAGTGATGGTTTCACTCACACGTGTAAAGTCGATGTGAGGGAGACATTCAGTCACGCCTTATAAGCTAACTGCCCATGGACAAGCCGAGCCCACTCAACCGACTGGGACGTTGATTACCGTGCAAAACATGCAAAAAGAAATTTTCAAGTAAGACGACTTAACCAACATGAACTGATTCCACACAAAGATAGCTGCCCTTCCTTGCGCACATTGCGATAAACGTTTTCTGTGTAAGGTACCTGGAAACCCATGTGATTTTACTTCACACAGAACCCGCCCTCAAAGTGTGAAGAGTGTGGAGCAGCTTTCAAACTAAAGAAGATCCTCATCGACATTTGGCAACATACAAAAGAATCCCCATATATAATTCCCCAGTTGCGATAAATGCTTCTCCCGACGGGGGTCGTTGAATCGTCACGAACTGCTACATACCGGCGAGAAACCATACAAATGCGACCAGTGCGAGAAGAGCTTCACGCAGAAAGTACCTTGACCCTTCATATGATGGGCCATACAAAGAAAGACCATATCATTGGCACGAAATGTTGACAAGAGCTTCGGAAGAAGAGCCACCTTACTCGACATGATTCGGTCCACACAGGAGAAAGATACTACGAGTGCCAGGTGTGCAAGAAGTGCTTTGGGCAAAAGTACTGTCTTGTGGAGCATGAAAAAACACACTCGTATTCATCTGCAGATGGTGTTCTGCTACAACCAGTTTAAGTTAATATACACACCGCTGTTTGAGTTTGAAAAGTCTCATTTATTATGGCGAACTCAGATAAACAAAAATAATCAACGGCGACCACTTTTGACAACTAATTGGATTAATTTATAACCACTGATCCTTCCCGTGTAAATTTTACAAAATTCATTGCGGGCAATATGATTTTTCCTATAATCTAGTTTAACACGTCTCTTTATGAAACTGGCCATATAAGGGCATATTCATTCAAAAAATTCTGACCTTTGTAGCCACAACTATAATATATGGCAAGATTCCCACAATGGATTTTTCTGATTTTTTTGCAGGATATAGCTCTTTCAATCCGACTTATATTAGTTGTCAAAAATTTTGTCCGCCACTTCGCTTGCTTAAAATATTACTCTAAAAATAAAGAGAAACGGTTGCATGGGTCAAGCTGTGGATACTGCTGACGAAAAAGAAAATCCTCTTCTATTTGTAACATCCATGATGTCAGATATGACCATGAAGTTCTGGTGTGGTCCCAGCATCCCACCAAGCATGCTTTAATATGAAAATTAGACTTTAGCACATTCTTTTTAACGCAAATTTTTTATTCCCAACAATGCTTTATACCCCAAACACACTTATGTGTTTTTTGTGGTAACTTGGATAGTTAACAGTTAGCCGAAAACCAACTCCATTTTTGTGATAATTTTTTTGGTAATATGGGACTGGTCCACGATGTAAGCTATGGTACATTGTGGTATATGACTTGTGCTCACAAATATGGCCTCCTTGTTAGGGCTATTGTACCATTCTTTACTTTTTTATCCTCAGATAAAAAAAAGAAAACTAGGCAAAAAATGGGACCCACCAAATAACAAGTTTTTGAGGGTTTTGGGGAAAGGGCACAAAGACACCAACCTCGATTGAAAACTGTAAATCAGAGGCGGGACACTTTGTTGAAAATCAGAGGGAAGCACAATTTTTGCTAGTAAGAGTTCCCATATTTATGTACCCTTCAAAGTTTCTACAGTCATGTAACATTTTTTAAAATTTTTGGGGAGTTTATTTTGGCCTTATGGTTTTTGTTAATGTTATGCCATAAATAAAAATAATGTGTTTCCTGTAGAAATTTAAAAGGGGGTACATATGGACACTCTTTTCCAAATTTGGTGTTGCATTTTGATTGGCTGTTTTGTTTACCAAAAGATTCAAAGCTGCACTAAGCCAATTTTTTTGATTACTGTGGCTGTGGCAGTGTCGTACTTACTTAATTTATTAAATAAATTATCAAAGCTCGATGCTCAATTGGGCGTCTATTGGACTCAAAGTCTTGACAGCCCCGTAATTGGTTTGGGTTTTTCAAGTGAAGTCTCAACACAGAGAATGTATCCTTGGTGCATGAAGCTTTACCAAAATCAATCTCCACTAGAGCATGATGAGGTGTCACACAGGTATCGATTAGTGTATTAGGACTTCACTTGAAAACATGATGACTGTCCAGACAAATCGGCCCGAAGAAGCATCAAGTCTTGAGGAGGGTTTCAAGATTCAACCCATTCCTGCATACAACACAGGGGTGCTAGTCATTTTTCAAGACTTAACGGTAGGGGGCGCTACACAACCTTGACTAAAGACTAGGCCGTGTCACGAATTTAAATCTAAATGACCGTTATTTCAGTTGGCCGGTATTTTTCTCCCGCTCGGGAAATACCGGGCCGGTAAATAACACGTATTTTACCGTAAATACGCACCAGGCATTTTTGCCAAAATGGGACTCTTGGGAAATCCCGGGAAATACTCAAAGTGACATTTTCAAAACTTCATTTTGTTTAAAATATCATGACAATTAACTAACAAACCCAGATAAGCACTTTCATGCAATAAATTGCCCAGGGAGGGGGTTGATGGTGTTTTCATTTTATCATTAACTTAGCGATTGGACTCATGTCTTTTGATCTGTAGATTCTCCACATTTCATTTAATTCATCATTTCTAAATTACTACAAATATAAGTGGTTATAGCCACAGATAGAAAATATTTCTCTAAATTGGCCCAGGTAAAAGAAATGACTTGCCAGCAGACAGTGTAGTGCACACATATGCTAATCCTAATACCCTTAAGAATAAGATGCACAAGTTATAACTGGCTGTGCTGTGTGTCAAGCTTGTTATTCTAAATTCATCATTCCTTTCTCTGAATTTTCCCAAGTGTAGCTGGGTTCTTTTTCAATAAGAACCAAACACCTATTATTGATTGTTCAGGTCTTCATTTTATAAAAATAAGAGGAAGCTAATAACTCTCCTGAGTTCATTTTAGGTGCACAACAAGGGGATAAATTTCATATAAAAAAAACGAGGCATTTCAACTCAAGTAATAAGGAACTCATTTTATTGAGCTCCTGAAAGCGAGGAAACAAAGGGCGGTAGGAGCTCTGGTGCAATTGAGTTCCTCAGAAATGAAGTTCCTGATGTCAATATAATGTTTAGACCCACCCCAGGGTACCTCACTGATTAATCTAAATAATAATATGCTTGTTTGTTGGTTTATTACAATCAATTCGTGGAGTGGAGTTGAACTTGAATTACCCATTCAAACAGCCCAGATTATCACCCAAACATTTATAACTGTAATGTAGTAATTGAGGTTAACACCCCATGAAGTCTTCAAATTGTACTTACACCCTATTATATTTCCCCGGTATGCGACCCGTATTTTCCCAGTCTTTCCCGGTATTTCCCAGTATTTCCCGATTTCCCATTATTTATCCCGGTATTTCCCCACTATTTCCCTTTCCCCCTTCCCGCCCTATGTGGGAAATACTAGTATTTCCCGGGAAATTGCCAACCATGCCGTTATGGAATTGCCAACTATTTTGCAGCGACGTTAATCCACTAACCCCCCGGACGGATTTTGAAGTTAAAATTATTCCTACATGGAGTATCATGACTTATTTGAACTAAGGTTAAGAGGAGATTTTGTAATGCAAGTGAGGCATAGACTGCCATCAATTAAATGCATTAGCAGTTTCCCAAATTACCGTTTGGAAATCCCCAACGCCCAAATTGAGCAAGTCGTGTCCTACCCTCCATGCAACAACATTCATGAACAGAGTCAACTCATGGGGAACCTTTACAAAACCTTAATACAATTGGACAACATTGGCTATATTTGGTTGTAACAGTTTTTTAGGCACCACTTCCAAAGGAGGAAGGTCCATTTCCCCTGTCGTTTACCTTTGTTCATATCAACTGGGCTGAACATGCCAAGTCTCTGATGCATTTTTCGAGATGATTTCTGGGGTGATGCAGTCACTCAAGAATTAGGACAAGAAAGCCCCTTCTGCCCTATGTTTGGCAAGATGCTGTTTCAGCAGATTTTGAGATTGTTCCGAGGATTGATGCGTTTTGATCTTACAATAATTATATACATGTATATGTTATACATAATATTACACCTAAAATATCACTAATCAGGTGAGACTTATTGCCGTAAACCCTTCCCTTGATAATTGTAATTTAGTGGCGGACCCAGAGGGTGGTTTTGGAGTCAATCCCACATGCACCAGTTTGGAATTTCACCTCACCTCAATTTCACCTTCATGTGATCACAATAAAATCCTAATTCTTTAACACATAAAACCACCCCCTACTTTAATGCTCATTTTAGCCCACAAAGCATTAGTCTTGGGGAATTTTTTTGATGATTATGAACTGTCTTGTGGTGCTTAACTTTTGGAACACTTTTTTGTCCCGATACGACATGTGTTTATAAATTACGGTATAGGCACATTGCTATGCATCATGGGATTGATTCAAAACACCCTCTGATTGGGCTGGCCCCAAAGTAGATTAGCAGTTTATTGTCAAGCAACATCAAACAGTATTTTGTATTACAGTATAATAGAAATCATTTATAAAATTTGTGTAGTCATGAAACAATGTAAAGTTCTGATGTAATCAATTTCAAGGATGAGTAATGGACGCAATATTGTCAAAGTGAGCAATTTGTACATTATTACAAAGTTTTAGGCTTATCAGCAATTTATATTAGTTTTAGTAATATTTTCCTAATAATCCGTTTTCTAATGTTTATATTCAAAAGTATAGTCTCTGGTTAAAAATTGATTTTGAATATATACATGTAGTTGAACTCCTATATTTTTGTATTTAACATTGTTGTTGTACCTCTTTTTAATGGTATATAAATATGTCAGAGATGCAATTAGACAAAAATAAAAATATTCAAAGTGAATGTAACTATTCCTATCATTCGACTTGGTGGATACATCGCCTGACCCTACCAGGTTCTTCCATGCCAAAACATCAAGGTATGTGTCACCCAGCCTCGCAGATTTTGTTCAGATTGCAGTCAAAGGTACATTTTATTGTGCTACAGAGGTCAAAAGGAAAAATTTTTTCAAATTCCATTCCTTTTCGAATTTACAGGCTCTTGAAGTTTTTTATGATTGGCCTAAAATTTGTGTTCTAAATTTTTCCTTCTGACAAAAAGCAAAGTGTATTCTATTATTAAGTAGTAGTGTTCAGGGGACAAAAAAGTGTTCTATACCGTGCAGAGGGACTTTGGTTGGTTCATGGGTCTCTGATTTTGTTGTTTTGCAACTGAAACCTAAAAATCGACATTGTAAAAAAATGTTTTCTTTTTTTCCTTTTTTCCTCTTTGTTCACTCGGATCAAAATCAATCCCTTGCTACAGCACTTTAGCCCATGATATACTCCATTCGCATTGAGCATTTCTTCTGCTCATGAGCATGCTAACACTTAATCTTGGGGCTAAATCCAGTATTGCGCATGCCAACATCCCTCACTGCAAAGTGTAGTATATCATCTCCTTTAAAAAAATGCAAAAGCATCAAACCTGGGGGTCGTTGGGGGGCATGTAGAAACATGTTTGTTTTAATTGGTCACCTTATTGACCTGAAGAAAAACAGATTATCCAAAAGTCCAGCAAATTAGGCCTTGAAACTCAATTATATAGTTTCTCCGTCACATTTTTTTCCAGCCTACTGAGGGAACATTTTCATTTATTCAGTATTCATTATTTGGCGACATGCGTTATTTAACGGGAAATGAACCTACAACAGCCAAGTAAAAGAGCAGTGGATCGACGAAATACGAACGAACAATATTGGGTTCTATTTTTAAATCATTTTCCGAGCTTCCCCCGAGACAGTTTCTCCTACCAAAAATTCCAATATCGAATGTAAAAGGTTGATGCTTGAACGAGATTTTTTTCAAAATAGAGATTATTTCAGATTGTTTCGTCCGCCTAACGCTTCACAAAAATCAATAACGCGGGGCGGGGGACGAGAACTAATACGAGTTTCAAGGGCTTATAATACAAATAATGGTGCTCGATTAAGTTGTCATCACATTTGGAGGACATATATTAAAAATCTTTAGGGTTTGGTATGCTGAAGGGAGTCTAACTTTCATTCCCTTGGTTGTAAACCAGGGTTAGTCCCACTGAATTGACCTTTCCCCTTTCAAAATACTGTTAATTAAATGTAACAGTGAGAAATCCCATGGAATGGATCCATTCTAGCCCTCCATGAGGATTTCTCTCACCTGTTTACAAGTGCAGTTTTAGAGTATGTTGGAAGGAACAAAGTTCCACTCATTTAGGACAAACCCTGGTTTAAACCGGTGCAAAGTTAGTACTCCTTTTTCATCATACACCTGTGGTTTTTTTTATTTATAGATTATCCTTTTTACAAGTCGATATGCGCAAATATTGAATCATTTGTAGGAATTTAAAAATAAAAAAGTGTCTATACATAACCTTGCAAGTGAATTTATACCATGAATTCCATGTCTAGATCGAAGATTGTTGACTAGTGTAGTAAATTTTGATTCTTTAAATACAGAAATAAAATTTTCCACAAGATCATGTCCCCTCTTCGAGTCTACAATGTAACCAACTCTTTTAAAATAAGATATTACATCATATGAGATATATAGTATACATGTATTGCTCATTTCCTCCCGAAAAATAATCTTTTTTGAGTTTCCATCTCAAGCGATTATATGAAAGTCAAATTTAGAGCAACAATACTTTTCTAAGCCCTATTGCACATTTTTGTGAAGATCGGCCCCCATTTTTTAAAAAATAGAGGTTGTTACAGCGGTTGCATTGGTAACTGGCTAATAAACTATACCTGTGGATGTTAAGTGACAGGAGGAGATTTCTTCTTTGGTATATGAATTTCTCTCAAATTTTCACTGGATCGGTTGTAGAGACCACCTATCTACCAAGTACATTGAAGTTATTGACAACAGTGCACAAGAAAACCGCAAACCTTGTTTTTAACATTGCCTGCGAATCGTATCGTTCCCCATAGAAAGAATGCTTTGACTTTCTTTCGTGCAACGACAGAAATACTAAATCAAATCATCTTATTACGTAAAGACGGCGTATTCGGCTTCTTCAATTCAGGGTGTGATCTAATACATTGGTAAGCTTTCCAAATATGTAAAAAACCTAGGTTGAGAAAAATGGGGGGGGGGCGTTCTTCTTTCTGCAAAAATTCCTCTTACATGCTCTTTAAGCTATTATTTTTTACAATGTCTGTGTCGCAAACGAAAGGAATTTGTGCAACTAGAATATTATATGGGGTTCCCGAGAATAATTCAACGCTGCTGGAACGGCCATTTCAATAGGAATAGCCATGAAATGCGCCATCCCTCCCGCTCATCTATTAGTTGTTTTATTGGTTCATGCAAGTCAAGTTGGAGGTCATTTTCTTGAGTGGCACTATTTCATCATGGGATAGGACATACTTAATATTTCCAGCTCTGCCGTTAGTACAATCTAGGATCCAAATTCGAATTACAAAAATCTGTCATTTTTCTGATAATATGCATTTTTTACATTCTTGTTCGCAGGTGTAGTT
>JAMKCH010031839.1:0-34190 GCA_023653785.1 Ophioderma brevispina | reverse complement strand
GTTCACATCTTAACTTAGCAGGATTGGTGTGTAATACTCGGTCACCCTTGAAGACGCCTTGGATTGCTTCATGAAACTCCATGCCATCCTTCAGAAACAATGCAGAAGTTATATACCAGATTGCTAATCTGTATCCTTGATGTTAACCATGTTTGCACATTTGCTTGTTATCTGATCTTATGAGTAGACTCAGTTGGAGTATCAGTGGGGGGGGTGGGGGGGGGGGACTCCTCTAACAGCCAGATACTAACCTCACTGGGGTGACAAGGCAGGTAAGGTGCTTGTTCTGATTTTATGTGTATTTTGGTTCTCTACTGATATATGAGCCTGGTACTTGCACATATTCCCCACCAAGTACCGTAGGAAACAAACTTGAAGTTTTTGTGTCGCCCTTAACGATGTTCACTTGGAGCACTACTAGTCCAAATTTCTGTGTGTGTGTCCGTCCGTTTGTCCGTATGACCTCTGTTAACCTTTTTTTTTTAAAATGCTCTGGAGTCTATCGCTATCCCCCCGCGTTACGTACTTCATTATCCTGTTTTTTGAGGAGTCCCAAGTGTTTGAAAATAATCGGATCCAAACATGATAATGAGAAATTTGATTATTTAAATGCCCCATATTAATTGGTCTCGTTATGAGTTTTAAATATTGGGCGTCGGACTGTGGTCTTGTCCCAATATTTTTTTTTGCAACTCATAGCTCGACAATAATTGGGGCTTAATCGATCCAATTTTTATAAACATTATTATGTTTTCAGAATCGTCCATCCTATACCTTTGTACACAGCTTAATGTACTATAAAACCATGTACCTGAGACAGTGACATTAGTTTTTGAACCATGACATGAAAAGTTTCTTTAAAAAAAGACCAGGACTTAGTTTTTCTGGGAGGCTTATGATTGGCTGAAGTAGTCTAGGATGTTCCATTCGTTGGGGGTGTCATTATTTTGGGGTTTTTCTGTCTACTGTTTGAAATTTTTAGTGGTTCCTTGTGTCTTCTGGTTCCATTGCTTTGGTGGTTCCTGTGTCTACTTACTTACTGGCTTCCATTTCTTTGGTTTTCCTAGTTGTCCACTGGTTCATTTATTTGATACTTCCTGGTGTTCACTTTTAAAAGATTGATCGTTTACCATGTGGGGTTTAACTTTTTCACTAATTTTATAGGATCTAGTTATTCTAAACTTGAAGCCAGTTCAAGTCCAGATTTCTGAAAACATATCTGAAATATTGGATGATTTGTTAAGCCGGCATGGATACAAGAATTATCAATGCGGTCTCGCTATGATTTTTGAAAATATTGCGCTCGTCGCTCCTCCGGCAACTCGCACAATATTTTAAAAACTCTAGCTTGACCGATAAATTCTTGAATCCTACTCAAAAATCATCCAATATCATATCACACTTGGTATGGTGATAAAGTGGGTGCGCAATTGATGTGGTAGCTTTTGGCTGCATTATTTGCATATTCCATGAATTTAATAAGCTTATTTGCATATTTTCTCATATTTTCGGTTTTAACCTTTTTTGAAATGCTCGCTGCTAAACACTAATCCCGATTTACTCACACTTGGTAGGGTATAAAGTGAGGTGCCGAAAGGGAAAATCGGGAGGGTAGAGGAAAAAAGGGTAAGGGAGCGAAAGAGCGGGAAGGGAAGAAAAGGTAAGAGGAAAAAGAGAAGAACCACTTATAGAGGGGAGGAAGAAGAGTAACGACAAGAAAGAAAGAATGGGACAGTGCCCCCTTCTTCTTTGTCTCTTTTGGCTGCATTATTTGGATATTATGAATATTAATTAGCTTATTTTTGGACAATTCCAAATGACAACCCTTTCCTGCAATGCTTGTGTGCAGTGATCTGGAGTTCCGAAGGCATATAAATAATGAACTTGGTGGAGGAAACGGGTTAAAGTGGGTGTTAAAGCAGGAATTCAAAGGAACGTGTTTTTTTGCCGTATCTTCGTAATTGTTTTTGTTCCAACATATATAAAAGTATACATATTTGGAGAAGGAAATGACTCAAGGAATCCAAATATGATAATATTTTTTCCCAAAATACCCCGTATTTTTTGAGAAACTCATAAAAAATGGAGATTTTCACTCATTTGTTTTTTTGTTCCCATAAAAAATATAGAAATTGTTATAAAAAATGTGCTTGGTTCGTATTTGTTATTCCAGAGTCAAGTTCTAGGGTCGGTATTTTCTCCCCTTTTTTTTCAAGGAGGAGAGGGGAAGAAGTGAGGGGAAGACATCTGCAACTATTTATTCCAATTATTGCCAAAAAAGCCAAAAACCGCGTGTTTCAATTGGAACACCGCAAAGATTGTTCAAGGTTTTGACATAAATCACGAATTTTAACCAAAAATGAAAACTTAAAAAAGTACCGACCCTAGATTTTGCATATGCTCTATACGATCATTTCATTCTTACCTGTTTTGCTGATATGGATTTTCGAGTAACTGTGAACCGCAAAATCATGAATTATCGCCGAAAGTGAACACTTAGAAAATCGCCATTTTGTCCAAATATTGTCCCATTTCCGCTACAAAAATATAGCCTTACTCCCAAACCACAAGCGTTTTAATTAATCTCTTATTCTTCACACTGCATTCTGCACCGGTCAATTGCTTCATCTATGATAATTATGAAGCAAAATTTCAACAATTTTTATGAGCTCAAATCGTGAAATTTAAATCCCGTTCTGTTTGCAAAAGCCACTCACGTGGGCAAAACCATGTTAACAATTGCATACAAGTTTCCATGGTGTGCGTCATATCGGAATCGAAGAATCAAGGCGTTTCTGATGCATTCATTACATCGCGCGCGCGGAATAGCACAGGCGAGTATGCGTAAACTCGAATTACCCCGCCCTTTTGCAGTTCAGCCCCAGTGACTTGCTCTTGGTCAAAAATGCGTAACATAGTAAAAGTAAAATGCAACAAAATATGAGGAAAAATAATAATCTAATAGATTATGTTAAAATATATGAAAGAAAAAACATGTTATGCCGTTAACAGAAAAAACTAAAAATTGGGCCATTTGACTAGGTTCCTGACTTCACAGCCACCTTAAAGAGTTCTCGACCTGATTTGATGTTGGGCAATTTCGGGCGAATACATATGCAAATAGCTAATTGATATGCCAAAATCAGCGTAATCGCTATGTTTTTGAAACGGTACATCGATATGGCAAAATTCCTTCACTGCAGGAAAACCCATTATGTGAAAGTTCCGTATACATGCGGCTTAGGTAGCAAATGAGCTAATTAAAATGTGCATAATTGCTGTATCGCTAAATGGTACATCAGATATATGCAAAATTCCTTTGCTACATGAAAAACTACTAACCCATACATCTTGTTGTTGAATCATGGGGGGGAGGAGTGGGGTGTTGGGGAAGGGGCGGGTGGGGTGTAATGGCGAGGTGGGGTGCGTCAGGAGGGGGATGGGGTGGGGCCATCTGTGTGGGGTGGGGTGGTGGCGGTCGGGGAAGGGTGGAGTGCGTGGCGAGGGGTGGGGTAACCTCATGTGACCTTGTGTGACTTGGGTGACCTTGTGTGACCCTGGTGACTTCTTGTGACCTTGGTGACTTCATGTGACCTGTGTGACCCCATGCCACCTTGGTGACCTCACTTCACCTTTAGCCCCTTTCACAATTGGTAGTGCCGGGGAAGGGGGTGGGTGTGGGTCAGGGAGGGAAGGTTGGGGGTGTGTCGGGGAAGGGTGGGGGGTGAGTCGGGGGAAGGGTGGGGTGTAGTCGGGGGAAGGGTGGGTGAGTTGGGAGGGTTGGGTGGGGGTGACCCCATTGGACCTTTGTGACCCCATGTTGACCTTTGTGACCCCATGTGACCTGGTGACCCCATGTGACCTTGGTGACCCCATGTGACCTTGGTGCCCCATGTGAACCTTGGTGACCCCATGTGACCTTGGTGACCCCATGTGACCTTGGTGACCCCATGTGACCTTTGTGCCCTGTGTGACCTTGGTGACCCCGTGTGACCTTGTGACCCCATGTGACCTTGGTGACCCCATGTGACCTTGGTGACCCCTGTTGACCTTGGTGACCCCCTGTGACCATTGGTGACACCTATGCGACCTTTGTGACCCCATGTGTGTGATCTCAGTGACCTTGGTGACCCATGGTAACCTTGGTGGACCCCATGTGACCTTTGTAATCCCAGGGGTGAACCTTTGTGACCCATGTCAGCTTGGTGGGACCCTCATGGTCACCTTGGTGACCTCATGTCACCTTTGACCCCATTCACAACCTGCGATGGCAGACAACAAAGCGGTCCAACGGCCGTGATGCATTTTTCCATACATTTCAGTACCTTGTTTTTTTAAAATGCTTCTGCTGGCTAAACACTATGCCCGATTTTACTTCAAACTCGGTAAGTTTGCAATAACAACTGTTCTCCAGTTGCCCATTTGTTCCTTTCTAATCATCATTGCCAAACTTTCATCCCTAAAGCAAGTGAATCGCCAACCAGGCAACACTTGTTAGGTCGAGAACCGCCTTGTTATGGTAGAAGCAAATATTGTTATTTTAAAATAAATGTGGACATTTATTAGCGCTTTTTCACAATGTATCAAGAGCGCTCTGTACATTTATTCCACTGCCACTAGATTAAGTCAGCTGCCTTACAATCCTCAAGGAATACTCATACCTTTGGGCGCGGTCATGGACAATAATTCCTAACAGCTCCCCATTTAATAAACTGTGGCTAATATGAATGGTTTAACCATTAAAATGGCATTTTTTCCAGCCTATCAATAGAAAGGCTTTTCCCATCAAGTAGAAGATTTTTCTGTCAAGGGCAGCAACTAAAACGAAACTAGTCTTTTGTATCTTGTTCAATTCTTGTTTAAATCACAGTTATGCATGTATTGAAATTGCTAGTGCTTTCTATGTTCCAATTGTTTTGAAATTTTGAGTTCAATTGTTTTTTTTTGGGGGTACTTTTGTATTTTTGCCCTGATTTCCCAAGGTGACAATTTATGGCATTTTTAAAAATTGCAGCAGCATCACTTGGTCCCTAGCTGTTATATGTTAAATCATGTAGGCTTGATGCATTTGCGGTCTAATGTTGACCTGTAGTTGTGTTTGTCAGTGTGCTGGCCTGTTTTAGCTGGGGTCACAGACTTAGGCAAGGAACACATCCCGTGCTGTGGTGGTATACATTTCAGTACCATGGTCCAGTTGTCAGACCTAAGACTAGTACTAGTAGTACATGCTAGTACTAGTAGTTTTAAGATGATATGTTTTAGCATTAAATATAAATGTACTTCTGGTACATGAGTAATTTAAATAAAAGTTTTATTTTCATCAAAATGTAAACTTGTGTATTTTCTATAATAAACCCAGTGCATGCACCCTATCAATAGACATTTGGACACTAAGTGACTGCTCAATAGTATAATATCTCCTCTACCCATTGTAAAAATCCAAATATTCTTTCTCAATTTAAAATAAATGTCTGTAATTTCTGTGTGTGTGTGTATGTGTCTGGTCCGTGTTGTGTGTGGTGGTCCTACTGTTGCCTTCTGTGCCCATATCTATGCCTGTCTGTGCCCGTCTCTTGGGCCTGTAATACTGTGTGTATATGGGGGCCTACAAGTGTGTGTGTGTTGTAAACAAATGTCAAAAATAAGACAATTAAAATTGAACAAATGTTTGCTCAGAGGCAGCCCAAAAAACAATTTGTTGTGGGTATGCATGCATGTGTGTTAATGTACGTATGCATGTATGTAAGTATGTGTGTGTGTTGTGTATGTGTGGTGTGCATGCATGCTATGCCTGCGTTTGTGCGTGTATGCAGGTATGCAGGCATTGCAACTTATTAGCTAATTTAGGCTGTAGTCATTAGTTGGACTTTGAAAAGTGATCCTTTGTACTCACACTTAGATTTTTTTTAAAACAGAATAAAAAGCCTATATAATTATAGCAAGAGTGAATACTTAGGTTAATAGTTTTTTAGACATATATATTTATAGTTGTTTAAAATAGATATTAACACTTAAAGAGACATGAGGAGATTTCCCGAAAGAAGCGCCCAATTTTTTTTTTTTGAACGGGTTTGTTTTGGTCCCCCGCCAACTTTGTTGGCGAAGGGGGACTATAGGAATGGTAGCCGTTCAGTGAGGGCTTGTGTGTGTGGGGGTCCATCACGAGTCTTTGAAACTAAGCAAGTGTGGAAGTCATCTTCGCACATAGTGTATCTCAAGTAGGCGTGGGAGGTGGGATACAAAAGTGGGTATGTGGTCGTGGGTCAAAGGTTCAACTGTGGCACAAAAATAGGGTCACATATGGGCAAAAATAGGGCTAAATCGCATATAAACGTTGTAACACGATATCTTTTTATTGGAGCAAGTATGGGTGGCCATCTTTGCACCATAGGATGTCACTCAAGTAGGCTGCGGATGAGTTCGGAGGAGGCGCATGGGCATTGGTCATCGCAAAGTCAATGGGGTCAAAATATAGGCACAAAATTGAGTTAAATGCCTATAAAGACTTCTCTGTTGTGGTAGGATGAGGAATAATTGGTGGCGGTGGTCAAAACCATTCAGTGCCTAAAATTTTGAAGGTCATTTCAAGGTCATACGAGGTCATCCAAGGTCAATCACCTTAACATGTGTAGGAGGATGAAAATTGGGTAGGGTGTGGTCAACATTCAGTACCAAAAATTTGAAGGTCATTTCAAAGTCACCGAGGTCATCAAGGTCAAAATAACTTAGCATGTGTTAGGAGGATGAAAAATTGTGGGTGTGGTCAACATTTCATTACCAAAAATTGAGGTCATTTCAGGTCATACGAGGGGATCCAAAGGCAAATCACTTAACATGTGGCGTAGGGAAGGGAAATTGGTGGGTGTGGTCAACATCAGTACCAAAAATTTAATATTTTGCAGGTTCATTTCAGGTCACAAGGGCAAAGTCATTAATATGTGGAAGGAGATGAAAACTGGTGGTGTGGTCAACATCAAGCAAACTTTGAAGGTCATTGCAAGGTCATCAAGTCAAACTCACTTGACATGTGGTTGGAGGGTAAAATTTGGGTATGATCAACATTCTGTTCCCAAAACTTTTGAAGGTCATGTGCAAGGTCCTGAGGGGTCATCAAGGTCAAATCACTAATATTGTTGGTAGGAGGAGGAAACTTGGTGGTGTGGTCAACATTCAGTACCAAAATTTTGAGAGGTCATTTCAAGGTCATGTGGGTCATTTAAGGTCTCAAATACTATCATGTGGTAGGAGGAGAAACTTGGTGGGTTGTGGTTACAATATTTGTATTGACACTTGGGAAGGTCATTTCAAGGTCATGTGGGTCATTTAAGGTCATGAGAGGTCATATCACTTAATGTGGTAGGAGGATGAAAACTTGTGGGGCATCACAATCTTCCTGAGATCAATATTGTTCTTTGTTCTTAGCTACTGGCACTGGGGCGGGGGACCTTTGTGGTTCAGAGAGAACCGCCTGTGCATATGTGAATGAGTTCCAATGATTAATTCAAATCTGAAGTGAATAGCCGAAATAAGCCGTCTTGATGTAATAATATGATGATTTAGTTACTTTCTGTCTGCACGACAGAAAATCAAAGCACCCCGGTGTTTCTATGGGGACTAATTACGGTAGGCAGCAAGTTCACACAGGTTGCGTTGTCTTTTGACTGTTGTCCAATAAACCTTCGGAACGTTCTTGTAGGTGGTCTACAATCGATCCAATGTAATTTGAGAGAAATGCGATCCTAAAAAAATTCATCCTGTATTTCCTTTAAGTGTATTGGGGGGGTCCACTGGACCCAACATTTTGTTTTTGTGTTTGCCATTTTTTAATGGTCAATATTTTTGCCCGGAATTTGTATGCAATTGCCTAAATATCAGTTGCTTGAGGGGGCATATTGGGTGGCCAAAAAATGCAAATCGCCATGTGATGTTATTATGCTAATTATTTGGCGCATATTAAACATTTGTTTTTGGCCCTTAAATCGTTCGTACTCGAGTAACTTTAAACCAAATCAGCATGTAAATGTATTGAGAGTCCATTTGAACCAAAGTTTGATGGAAAAGTCCTTCAGGAAAGTGGTGTTTCTTTTGTTGTGTGGGAGAATTGAGTGCGCGTTGCAAAAATAGTTTTTTGGACCGCCTTATTTTGAATACTACAACTGATTTTAACTTTTTTTCCCGTTATGTGTTGGTGTTATTTACCCCATCAGTAACGGTTGTTTAAAAATTCCACTGCCACAGTGGTTGTCAGGGGGGGGGTTGGGGCATGTGGAGGGGGAACCCCCCCCCCCGCCCACCCCACACAAACAGGAATGCACAAGACTTATACAGGCTTAAGGGGCATTCTTTGAAAATCTATTACTTTGTTTTTGTGGTCACAGATAAATTGTATGATCCCCAATCTTGGTCAGAAGATTCGCTGCCCCAAAATCCATATATCCGGTTTTAACAGATGGATTCAAGGCACATGCATTGAAACCAAATTCGGCTAGAAGAATCACTCAACCGCTGACTGCCCACTCCACGGACCCCACCCAATATCTATGGGTCAAGGAGTCAGCGGTTGCACCCCTTATATGGCCACGACACGCTGTTAAACAGACACATGAAGCTAGTAAAATCTCAATTCCCGGGCAAAGTTTCAGTAGCTTTTCATCCCCCAATGTAATTATGGTTTTTGGGATGATTATGATACCCAGATCACCAAGGTCAGTTCATTGTCATTTATGTACAAAGTACAACCCCAAGTGAACGCCTGCCTGGTGGATGAGCATATAGCAACTCATAGGTGAGCTTGGGTCAAAAGCTATGGGTGCCAAATTAAAGGGCATTTGGACAGTTTGTAAAATATATACTTTGTTTCTTTGCGTGCTAAACAATTGAGCCGATTGCAGCATAGCTTGGTCAGAAAAGCACTGGATCATGGGTTGTGTTCAGACATGACACACATGGAACTTATATGACTTTTAACCCATATAAAATGTTAATAGTTTGTGATCACACGAGCGGGGACAAGACGTGTGGTAAGAAACCACGTTGTCTTAATTACCAAAATTGTTTGATACAAGTTAATTGTTTATCATAGTATTCTCCATTGTACGTAAAGTAAGGTTGTCACAAAAAAACATTGTCCTCTTTGAATACAGCATTGATAGGTTTGCACAATTGATGCTCTGGTTTATATCTTGGGAATAAAATGGATTTGAGGGCTCAAATTTCAGGACAGCAATGAGAAAGATACGGCCTTTCATCTGATATCAAAATTCGTAACTTCCAGGTAAATTGGGGGGTCCCAAGATGATCGGAACATGCACCTTTAAAATAATTCTGTTTGTTTCATCTGGAAAAAATACCTGAGAAAAGATGAATTTTAAAGTAAAATACATAAGGATATACATGTAGAAGATACTCTTCCTGAATCTAGCATTTGGGGATGGTGTTTGTCATTTTAGGTCTATCCCTTGATGAATTCCAAGGAGACATGGAGGGAATGGAACTGTGGAACTACTTCAACATGTGATTGTGTGGGTTCAAAGGTCATCATGTAAGGGTCATGTGGGGTCAACAGAGATACATAAATTTGAGTTCTGCTTGTTTGGCTTGTTTCAACTAAAAAAAGTCTAAGAATTTTTTTATATTAAAATACATGACAGAAGATGCACTCTTCATGAATCTAGGAGTCGTTGGCAATTTCCTTGACAGAATTCTTGTTAGATATGACATGTTAGAAGACACAGCCCAGGCCACAGAATGGTTTATGCAGCTAATAGGCATTGTACCCACAGACCCAGCCATCTTAGCAAGATTAGGAGAACTGTATGACAATGAAGGGGACAAGTCACAGGCATATCAATATCATTATGAGGTAAGTCTAGTACGTACCGTGGGGTGTATCTTGGTAAACTTGTGAAGAAACTATCGGCAAGACTAGCTGTGGTGACGAGACTACAGAATAGAGTATCACGTTTAACCGATGTGCCTGTCATAAGTGTTACATGGTGTCAGATTTGTCATCTTAGACTGGGATATATAGGTATCTTAGATGGACATCAGGATATTTTCAGAGGATACAAATTTCTTTGTTTGCCCTTGATAGATTATAGAACACCTACCAATAACATTTCAAAAGTTTACTGTACAAATAAGTAGCTTGCTTGTAGTGGTGTAACTGTACCTTTGCAAATAGGGGGCAGAAGGGGTTCTGGAGTGGTAAATTTGGGTCCTTTTCCATAGGCACTGTACAAACAGTCAGTTCATTTGGGGGGGCAGCTGGGGGCGCTTGCCCCCTTCCCCCGTGCTGGTTACGCCACTGCTTGCTTGCTTGCTGTCCTAAATGGCTGTATAGAGAAGCGTGCATGGATTTTCTATTTATTACAAAAAGACAGCATTTTCGGCTTATACATTTTGGGTGTGATGCAATACATATGTAAGCATTTTAAATATGCAGAAAAAAATGTTTCAAAAAAAGATAGGGGGAGTATTTCCTGGAAATTGCAGTTCAGTAAATTTTTTTTTTTTTTTTTTTTTTTTATTTTTGCCTATATTTGGAAGTAGTAAAAAAAAAAAAGGGTTCCGTGGTGCAACATCAAAATTAGAACTGTTGGGTATTTTGCATGTTAAGGGTCTCTGGTATAAGGTCTCATTCTAGTACCCATCACTAATGGTCTCATTTCAGTCCCTAACTTGTAGGTGAAATGTTAAGGGCTTTTTAGGGGCCACATTCACTTTTATTTTATTTAATATATTGTGTAAGTTTTAATTTGTATTAAGTATTTTTATATGTACATGTATTCATATGGTAAAAATAAAGGACAGAACTTCTTTGCTGTTCTGTGAAAAGGAAAAAAAAAAAATTACTGCAATGTTCCGTCACTTCCGCTGCAGTCTTAATCGATTTACTGCAGGTCAACAAAGGTCACTGCAGGTCACACATTGACTAAGTACGTGCAGTACAATGAACACCAAGTGGATCAAGTTTGTGGACCCAAAATTCTTATGAAAATTTCTGAAATCATCCTTTTGCAAATAAGTGGCCCTAATCATCACCCTTATGCACATGCATTGCCTGTGGTAAGTGCAGATGGGTTGTATACAGATTTTAAATCAGTGTTAGCAAGTGGTGATTTTACTCACATGGCTAGGTTCATGCTCATAGCTGTTTGAATATCTCATTTATTATGATAAAATGAGAATAAAACTAAAAATATAAACGGCGACACACTTTTGACAACTAATTTGCATTATTTATTCTACTAACTACATCATGTGCAAATTTGATGAAATTTCATTGTGGGCAAATATGCTTTTTCATAAAAATTGAGTTTTACACGTCTTTCTATGGGGAAAAAGCATATAGAGGGCGCTATAATATACAAATAATGACCTTTGTAGGCCTATATGGCAAGATTCCCACAATGGATTTTTCTAATTTTTTCAGGAGTTCATAGCTCTTGCATGCCCTAGCTACTTATATCAGTTGTCAAAACTGTGTCGCCATTACTTGGAATTGCTCTAAAAATAAAAGAGACAATTTGTATGGGGTCAAACAGCTGTGTGCTCTCTGAGTACGATTTCCTTCTATAGTTGAGCTTGTTTTTGGTCCATTTGTCCAGTGGTTTTCTGACTTGTCAGTCAACTCTGTATTTAAAAAAGGCGATTTCTTCCAAACAAGATACATAGGGCGTGTGGCGTGGTTAGTATAAGAAAACAAAAAAGACCACTTACCAATACTAATCTGTTCTCGTTGAATGCAGTCTTTCAGGTACTACCCATCTAACATAGAGATAATAGAGTGGCTTGGAGCATACTTTATAGACTCTCAGTTTGTAGAGAAGGCTATCCATTACTTTGAGAAGGCTGCTGTCATACAACCCAACCAGGTAAAATGGCAACTAATGATCGCCAGCTGTCATAGACGAAGTGGTGAGTGGGAATCCAGTCACGGCTCAGTTTGAGTTTTACTTTTTGACCATACTGCTAAGCCAAATATCAAAGAATGTTGCAGGCAAGAGAAGATATCAGTAGCTTCCCACAGTGCATTGCTTCCAATAGAGGGTTTTGTACAGGTACTGATGTGAATCGTTAGAGTCTGAAAAATGGCTAAATTAACAGAACTGATCACAAACTTGCATTTTAAGAATGTTTCATCTCTAACGATTCACATAACTATTCTCTGTCCAGCTCGAAGTATGAAGAAGCGACGCGGGCATATACATTGAACCGACTTTCATCGCGCGCGCGTAGGTAAAGCACAAGCGCACTGCAACTGAAAGGCGGCACTGGGTGTACGCGCACGTCGCCACTTCATACTTTAGACGAGACAAAGTATACCTGTACAAAAAATCTCCATTGGCAGCATTGCATTGTGAGAAGCTACTGATATCCCTCTTGTTGCAGGCATAGGCCTTAAAAAAAAGAAGGAAATTAGGATGTAAAGCAGTAAAAAAAGTGGGCAAAAAATGTATTTACAGTTATAAATTTTGCATTGGCTTATTTACTAAAATACATTTTACTTGAGTTTTTTCAGAAAAATTATAATAAAGATGAACAAGAGTATAAGAAAGGGTTAACCTTGCTCTAGTATTGTAAAAGCCCTAAAAAAGTCACTTTGAACACTTTTAAGGGCAATTTATGGTCCACAGACTCATCCTTAAAGAAAGTTGGAACAGTTGTATTATCTGAACAGTTAGCCTTAGTATGACACGTAAATTTGATTGTCTCTTAAAGGTGCGTGTTCTGATCGTCTTTGGGACCCCCCGTTTACCCGGAAGTAGTATCGATTTTGATATCAGATGAAAGGCCGTATTTTTCACATTGTCCTGAAATTTGAGCCCTCAAATCCATTTCATTTCCACGATAAAAACAAAAAATGCCATTTTAGTGGTTAACCATCAATATTAGCACAGTATTGAATAGGGCTTTGCAACATGCATTATTGCATCTACCATCAAAACTGCAAGTTTGTTTCCCATGGTACTTGATGGGGTGTATGTGCAAGTGACAGGCTCTCATATCAAGTAGAGAACACAATACACATAAATCGGAACAAGCACCTTTAAGGGAAATTTAAAAGTTTTGTATTTTCACTTGTGGACTGAAATTTTAATTTGTTAGGAGATCAGAATTAAGTAAAATTTTATGAATGTTGGCTTTTCTAGCAGATAACCGGTGAACCATTAATAAGAGAGAAGGTGCTATAATCATGAAATGCATCTTTAAATTGTGATTTTCAAATTTGTGGAAGAAAAGGTATATGCAGCATATGTATCTTGCCACACATGCAAGATTAACTCATATGTTCTTTAAATTACAATTTACAGGAAATTATGGCCAAGCTTTAGAAACCTACAAACACATTCACAAGAAGTTCCCAGATAATATAGAATGTAAGTAGTATGACATGACCTGACCACTCACAGGCCAAAGGAGCCAATTTTGAAAATTTAGGCAAAGAAAAAAAGTTTGTCTCAGAAGACTGTGGGCATTTTGTTTAAAAAATTGGTCTTTTAGTGGATTATTTTTTTTTGTTTTTTCTCACTTGAAAGATTTTGTTGACAAATTTTAAATTTTTATTTTTTCTAAATGCTGCATTAGCATTTTTCTTTAAAAAAAATGCATTTCGCAATTGCATTTTTCACCTTCTGAGGCAAACTCTTTTTTGGGGGTCTTAAGTGATAGCCATTAGCAACTTGCTCAGTAGTCAGCGACTAATGTTGAAATTCTCAACAGTCGGTGCCTAGATAGCTCGATTATGGAAGTCATTTGTCCAATTCTATAAAATATGTGGTTAATTGCTACTCATATCAAAATGGTACATCAGATTTAAGTGGAACTTTGATTAAACTATTTGGGATACAGTTTTTCAAATTAAAAAATAAAGAACAATTATGTCTCAATTGGACATTGCACCCTTACGATAGAATCTAGTCACACTCCCACTGATTTATTTTCACTCCCTTTTTGAAGGTTTGAAGTTTCTTGTTCGGCTGTGCTCAGACATGGGTCTCAAGGATGCGCAGGAGTATGCTACCAAACTCAAGAAAGCAGAGAAGGCTAAAGAACTCAGAGAACAAGTAAGTTGCTATATTCTGCAAATGATGTTTTGCATGCCGGATGCAAAAATACACTTGTTACGTAAAAAGCATGTTTGAAAGGCTGGCTTCTGCAGATGTCTGCCGACACCTTAAGTGTCTGCACAGACAAAAGCCTCCAACGATTAAGAATATAAGTATACAGTTTTATCCTTATTGGGTTGCTTTTGGTCTTATCATTTGAAGAGTATATTAGAATACAAACACTTGTTACCAAAATGCACAATTTTTTTTAATTCTGGTGATTTCTTTTTTAGATTCTCTGATTTAGCAAAGCACTGGTAGTGCTTCCAACATTCAACAGGCATTATTGTATATCTATATTGTTAATCACTACCATTTATTTCCCGAACACAGCGTGCTAACAGTGGAGGTCGGCGTGTTGGTAGCGGACGTACCGGTAGTGGTCGTGCTAGCAGTGGACGAGGTATGCGAGCAGGGAGTGCAGGTGAGCCAATGAAATATACTCCACATGCGTGTAGCACAGGCTATAGTTTACCAATACACTCGCCGTCAAAATACTTTGCCAAGTGCTGCATCTGCCATCACAGTCATGAAAGGGCAAAGCTTTGTGTGATCTTAGCCACTCTCAAACTTGCCCTTACGGTGGTCCAGTAAGTACGTAATCCTGTTTCTAAAATTAAAAAAAAAAGTTGGCGTAATTGAAACCAGCATTTGAAAATTCTCAAATAGAACCCCTTCGTTTCCCGGAGATATTTGGAATTTAGTTTCATTTACATACATTCGCTATGACGGCCTGATAACATTAATCTCTCACGCAGTGCCAATTTAGATAACATCTTTTGCAGTCTGTGACACAGACTACACCGTGGGAAATACTTACCGGACCGCCATAACTTGCCCTGTTGTCATGAGAGATGATTAGCCAATCAGAGTTTACCAAATCACTTCCTTGTTTATACACATACAAATACCGCTTAATTTTTTTTGACGGCGACTGTAGTTAACTTTGTTTTGTTGCGGTTTTGTGAATTTTTGTGGGCCGCCAGCTATAGCTGGCAGGACCACTTAGCAATCCGTTGTGCGTGTGTATGTGTGGATGTGTGTGTGTTATATTACAAGAAGTGTAGATATATAGTGATGTGCAATCTTTAAGAAAATTCAGTAAACAAAAGCCAGTTATTATACACATTAACACTACCTTAGATTCATCTGACATTGAATCCCGGGGGGCCACTTGTATTCAAAGGTGGATATGATGCGTGAACATGGACTTTCAAAATGCACCCTAAACACGTATTTTCACCGACTAAAAAACAAGCTAAATCATACCCTAAACAAGTATTTTTATCTGTTTATGATACCCTCAACAAGTACACAGTGCATTGAATCGTAAATATACCCTTTATTATCTTGCTTTGCTTTACTTCCCAAGTTCCGATTACAATATTTTGGATGATTTTGATCCCTGCTTAATGAGATATAACACGACAATTTCAGGGTTAAGAAAAAAAACATACCCTTTTTTCCATATTTAGCTGTTTTTGACACCCTAAACGATGTGCGCGCGTACATCGCCTGTTGGAAAAAAGACACCCTTTTTACGTGTTTTCTTGTTCGCGCATCATATCCACCTTTGAATACAAGTGGCCCCCCGAGACTCAGAGAACAAGTAACGTTGCTATTCTGCAAATGATGTTTTGCATGCCGGATGCAAAAAACACTTGTTAGGTAAAAAGCATGTTTGAGAAAGGCGTGGCTTCTGCAGATGTCTGCCGACACCTTAAGTGTCTGCACAGACAAAAGCCTCCAAAGATAAGAATATTAAGTTTAAGTATACAGTTTTATCCTTATTGGGTTGCTTTGGGTCTTATTACTTTGAAGAGTTATATAGAATACCCAAACACTTTACCACCTGCACAATTTTTTTAATTCTGGTGATTTCTTTTTTAGAGTCTCTGTGATGTAGCAAAGCACTGTGTGCTTCCAACATTCAACAGGCATTATGTATATCTATATTGTTAATCACTACCTTTATTTCCCGAACACAGCGTGGCTAACAGTGGAGGTCGGGTCGTGTTGGGAGCGGACTACCGGTAGTGTTCGTGCTAGCAGTGGAACGAGGTAATGCGAGAGGGCAGGGAGTGCAGGTGAGCCAATGAAATATACTTCCACGGCGGGTTGTAGCACAGGCATAGTACCAAACACTCGCCGTAAAAAGTTTGCCAAGTGATGCCATTAGGCCATCACAGTCATTGAAAGGGCGAGCCTTTGGTGAGCTTTAGCCACTCTCAAACTTGCCCTTACGGGTGGTCCAGTGTAAGAACGTAATCCTGTTTCTAAAAGTGAAAAAAAGAGTGGCGTAATTGAACCAGCGTTTTTGAAAAATTATCAAATAGAACCCCTTCGGTTCCGGAGATATTGGATTTAGTTTCATTGACATACATTCGCTATGACGGCATGAGAACATTAATCTCTCACGCAGTGCCAATTTAGATAACATCTTTTGCAGTCTTGTGACTACACGTGGGAAGGAAATTCCCCACTTACCGGACCCGCCATTAACTGCCCTGTTGTCATGAAGGAGATGATTAGCCAATCAGATTTTACCAAAATCACTCCTTGTTTATTTACAATACAAATACTAGTTTTTGACGGCGACGGTAGGTGTTAAAGCAATATTAGACATTTTGTGAAGAGCGACGCCAATTTTTCAAAAAATGGAGATTTTTTTTACACGAGTTTTGCATTGGTAATGGCTAGTAAACTATGCCTCTGTGATGAAAGGTGTTAGCTCGAAAAGTCTATACGTCACAACGAAGGAATTTTTGTACTAGAATAATTATTACGGGGATCCCCGATAATAATACAACGGATGCTGGAAACGGCCTTCCAATGTGAAATAGCGAAATAGGGAGGGACAATAATGCCATTGTACGTGTCTACGCTTTCATCCATTAGTGTTTTAATGAGTCAGGCAAGCCAAGTTAGAGGTTTATTTTCTCGAGCGGTGGCCAAAATAATTTAATCATGGACGGACATAACGTAGCATTTCCAGCTCTCTTGCCGTTAAGTCCAACTGAGGATCCCAATTCAATTACAAATCGCTTATTTTGTGAGAAATACGCAATTTTGAGCAGTCTCGTTCGCAGGTATAGTTTCGCAGACAATACCAACGTAATGTGCAAAAATTTCAAATTTTGAAAATTGGGGGGCTCTTCAAAAATGTGCTAATATTGCTTTTTTAAGTGTTTTGTTGCGGTTTTGTGAATTTTTATCTTTGAACCCTACACAGAAAAAGGAGGTGAAAACAACGCACATGGTTATATTACAAGACGTTGTAGATATATAGGGATGTTGCAATCTTTAAGAAAATTCAGTAAACAAAAGCCGTTATAAACATTAACACTCCTTACATTCATCTGACATTGAATCCCGGGGGGGGGGCCACTTGTTCAAAGGGGGCATTGGTGGATATGATGCGTGACATGTGGATTTCAAATGCACCCTAAAACACGTATTTTCACGACTGCTAACTAAAAAAACAAGCTAAATCTACCTAAAACAAGTATTGTATCTGTTGATATAACCTCAACAAGTACACAGTTTGCACAGGGTGGTACAATATACCCTTTATTATTCGTGCTTGCTTTACTTCTCACGTTCCGATTACCAATATTTTGGATGATTTTGTCCCTGGCCTCTTAATGAGTATAACACGGCAATTCAGGGTTTTTAGAAAAAACAAAAACATACCCTTTTTTCCATATTTAGCTGTTTTTTGGACACCCTAACGATGTGCGCGGCGTACAATCGCCCTGTTGAAAAAAAGACCACCCTTTTGAGTGTTTTCTTATTAACGAATCATATCCAACCTTTGAATAATAACAAAGTGGCCCCCCCCGGGCATGAATGTAATAGTTCTTTCTGGCAATTAAGATATTTACGAAAGCATGATGAAATCAGGGACTTGAAGCTTCATTGTTTTGTTTCCAATCCACTTTGAATGGTGGATACATAGCATCAGGAGCAGGTACAATATTTTGCTTTATCAACTTCACAAATTAAAGCACATGGTTTTGTGTTGACTGCCTTAAGGCAGGAAAGGAAGACAATAGGGAGGCACTTTGTCCACTGTTGTTGTTGTTGCATGATTGTCCCCATTGTGAAAAAGAGTTAAACATTGCCTAGTTAATACAACATAACTTGATGGATTTAAAAGCAAAAACGGCTTGTGTAATAGATGCAACATGGGATACCTCATATATTGATGAAAGTCAAGTCATGTGAGGTAAGGTTGTAAAATTGACCTCAATTGAAAGTTTGAGTTCAATTGGAACCAAACTTAGCCCTCACTTGTTGATGAGGGAGAGGTCACATGCTAAGGTCAAGGCATTGAGGTCAAGTTGTAAGATAGCATGAAAATGTAAAATTGTTGATTTTGTTGTTGAAAAGTTGAAGTTCAATTGGAACCAAACTCAAGTTGGTTTATGGAGATTACATGCAACAAGTCTCATTTGTTTATGAGTCAAAGGTAACATGAGGCCTATCATTTACAAACCGCCATGGCAGGGCAACATATGCGGTCGAGGAGGACCGATGTATTTTCACATAATATGAGTGAATCCATTTTAAAACAAATTTGTTGTGAACACACATCTTGTCAAAGGCAAATAATTTGTCATATTGTTTGGAAATAAAGTAATGATTACGAATGATGGTCAGTAGTGAACTAATAAAACTCATTGTGAGTGAATGAGCAAAATGAGTCCATTTGTGCAACAAAACTTAATATCATTTTTCAAGTACATTTTTTTGTTCCATTTTCTGGATTGGTTTGTTGAAAAATCCTCTCCAATGGGACTTGCGAGTCAGATGGATGGTAATCTAAGGTCATTCAAAGCAAGGTGAATACTAAGGAAGCGGAATTGCATTGTCATTCTTTTAAATCTGGGCCAAGTGACTCCTAACTGGTCATAATCAACAATAAACAATTATTTTATTGCCACCCTTTTTATAGTATAGTCTATATTTTGCAAAACTACCCATTCCACTTTACATCCCAGGTAGACTTTGGCATAAAGGGGAAAATGTCATGCCCATATTATTTAAGCAATAACAGCACAGCACCTAAACTTTTCAAAATTGAGATTTTGTGCAGTTGTGTTGGTAATTGTCTATAAACTATACATGCGTGTGGTAAATTGAATCCAAAATGCAGAAATTCTTCCTAAAAAAAGAATTTTGTAATTAGGAATCGGGGATCCTGGACTTAATTCAATGGAGGAGCTGGAAACGCCAAATTATGCCCAATCGGCATGGTGATGAAATAGTGCCACCTTCGGAAAATGACCTCTAATTATTTCCGGAACCGACGGAAATAAGGAGGCGCATTACACACATACTTGCGGATTTACGGCTATTTAATTATTTAAGGACGTTTCCAGCAGCCATTTAATTAGTAGCGGAGATCTCCGAATTATTTATTATTTCTAATGTTTTCAACAATCTACTTCTTTGCAACTCGGAGAGATTTTGAGCTCTACCATTTCAACAGGTTATTATTATACTAGGTCAATTTAATTATTATTTTTGCAACTGATGCAAAAATTCAAAATATCTGGAAAATTGGGGGCACTCTTTTAAAAAAGTGTGTTATGCCTTTAAGGAAATACTCGAGTATATGATATCAATAAGAATTAGGAAAACTGGCTCAATATTCACTGATTGAAACATAGGGTTTTTTTGAATTTTTTTATTGACATGTGTTTGCATATATTAACCAAGCACTGTTTTTATTTTTTTTTCATTTGGTTATCACTATCATTTTGCTGTGAATCCGTGGTTCCTCATCTTCCTCATCAACACCACCCAAACCCATCTCACCATCTACCAACACACTCACCTACCCACTCATGATGCACCACACCAACAGAAGAGTCGGATCGCCTGGATACGCCAGGGAATGAAGACAGTCTCGTGTGGTCTAACCAAATCTGCAGTGAGGTTTACTAACACTTGTCCAGCTTGCATGTCAGTCATGGGGGATTCATTGCAATTATTCATGGGGAGACAAAGGGGGGTCTCTTGAGTACATGATTGTTGCCAGGATTAAGGTGACTTACTGTTATTCTAACACGTTAAGGTTTTCCTCTCAAACTTGGATTTAATTCTAGTTAGGTTTTGTCCAAACCTGAGGCCGCGGGCCATTTGCGGCCCGCTAAGAGCTCTCAGGCGGCCCGCAAGGTCTTACCAGAAAAATTTAAAAATGCATAAATTGTCTTAAATAATTTCAAAGATAAAATTAAAAAAAGATGTTATGTGAATAATGATTCCATGTCCCCAATTTCAACCAATTTTTTTAAAAAAAAATTGTGGGAAAATTAGTCCAATTTCTTCAAAAAAACCAAATTTTTTGCAACAATTTGCTGCTAAAAAGGTCAACAAATGAAAAAATTTGTGTTCAAATTGAACCCAAAATCTACATCTCTGGTATGCTATGGGTCTCTTTTTGCAATATTGGTGTATATATATGGGTTCTACTTTTATAGACACGTCATAAACCAAACCTTGGGAGGGCGATTCTTGTTTGTGGCCCGCAGCAGTTGTAGAATCAACCAATGTGCCCCTGCGTCAAAAAAGGTTTTCTTTGGACACCCCTGTTCTAGTTTGAATCTGTAAGCGGGCCTTATGGTACTGCTGTTGGACTACAGAGTCTGGATAGTTTTGTTGAAAATAAAACGATGTGGGGGGAATGGTGGCAGACAGGTCAAACTTTAAGTTTTCTACAAAAAGGCATTCTGAGACATTTAATTTTTTGTTTTAGTTTCCAATGGTTTGGTACAGGGACTGATTTGGCAATAAGCCCAAATGCCAACAAAATGGATGAAAACATGTCTAAATTTAAAATTTTCACAGAAGTTGTAGATTGTGTCTACAAAAAAATATGGTTTTCATATGTATTGTACATTGACAGCAATGAATTTTAAAATAAAAAATAAATTGGAACAGGGTTTAATAAAAAATAAAATAATAATAATACCCGTTCATTCAGGGACGCCATCGCCGCAGCATCTTATTATAACGGTGTCATAGGAAAATCAATATTTGGCTTAACTTGGGAGCAAAACGTTTTTTTAGCCGCAGTTCCTTCAAGGCACTTAGAGCATTGTTACATCCCTGACCGCTCCCCATTTCACTCAGAAGCTGACTCGAACCCACAACCTTCAGATCATGAGTTAGCCCATTCTATCCACTGAACCAAACATTTCCCCAGTAGTAGAATGCTTGAACACTATATACTTCCTGGAGAAATTGAATAATCAACTTATATAAAAATAGTGAAATTTATGCTAATGGAAATATAAACTGCAATTAGAAACTACAAAAGTTTGTTAGGAAGTTGAAAATACAATGAACAAACATATTGAATTTGTTTTCGTAGACTCTGTCGGGGGTATGGTATAGTGCCGGTAGCCGTCAACGCAGTGCCCCGATCTGTGCCCGTCACGGTAAGTCATGGTAGAGCGCAGCAGGAGGCGGTGCCCAGTACCGATGCCTAACAGGACCCTTGAGTCGAGAGGAACAGGATGTTGCTGGTTAATAATAGATCCAAAGATTTATGGTATATAAACTGGATGGTTTTAACCCTGAGAACCCAAAATGCCGCTTTAGCAGTTTCACAGTAGTTAAAGCTCCTGGAATTTTAAGCTAACCACAGTGGGAGTTGTGGTACAAGCTCAATATTTAGCAACTGATCCTGAAACATAATGGGGCATGAGGGTTTATTTAAAACCTGTCCAAAAGTATACAGCGCATGCCTCACCATTTTCTATCACTCGGCCAACTTGGAAGTTCTTGATGATTTCAGTGTAATTGGTAGGAGAAGGATTAATGAATTTTCTACGTAGGGTAATTTATAAAATGGACAAAACTAATTAGAAATAAATGGTGCTAAAGAGAAACTTATAGCCCCACCAAAATGGATTGTAGGTGGTGAATCCTTTCCATGGCTGACAATATGAATAGTAAAAGCATTGATTTTTTTTTGTAAATCAATGCAAGTTATTCTTTAATATATTATGTTTGAAATTTGCCTCCTGTGTTATAGTGCCTCCTACGTGGATCCTCTTGGCCCATCTGCAGAGAGACCCAAGACGGCGGCAAGAAAACGAGATGTAGCAGAGGACGACTTTGGTGATGAGGAATTGGGAGATGACTGCTGCCAGAATGAGGACATCCAAGGAATATTATGGTTGTCTTTTCTAGGAACTTTCCATCTTATGTGTGCTTTGGATGCTAAAGTTTTCCCCCCCCCCCCCCCTCCCTTTAAACCCATCATAGTGCCATGGGGTTGTAGTGGAAATGTGAGATTCCTGTACTAATGGTACTAATGGAATGCCCACAAATCTTTATCTATTAGGCTACATCACAGCTTTTTGAAAGTCTTTCATGTTACATGACATGTGGTGTGTATCAATCACAAAAATGCATAGCAATGTTCCTATACTGTACTTTACTCAACACAAGTCAGTACTTCGGGATAAAAAAGTGTGTTTCCAATGTTCCCACAAGATAGGAAATTTTTTAACATGATTATGAACTAAGTACTAACTCTTTGTGGCGAACCTGCGCGTTAATGTCAGGGGTTTTATGTTGTAAGAATTGATTTTTTATGGATCACAATGACCCTATTGAGGAATTTCCAAAACTGGTTGCTTGTGGGGTGGACTCAAAACACCCTTTGACAACCCAGAGGGTTTGTTGTATTGAAACCGATTGGGGAAAATTAAATTGTGCCCAATAAGGTCACTGTGATCCCACAAAAAATCATGTTTTAACACCATAAAAATTCTGACTTTTACATCATTTAGCCACAAAGTGCTAGTATTTAAAGGATTTTATCATGATCAATTGATCATGAAATGTTTGTGCGTCCTTAAACTTCCAATCTTATCACTATAAGTACGACAGTGTGTTTAGTATGACAGTACAGTATAGGTAGATGATGCCACCATTTTGGAAATGGTCAAAGCACACGCTGGACATAACCATTGCAGAGAATAAACAAATAAATTCAAAAGTGACACAGATTTACACCTTATTGGGTACTGCATTCACTACACGGCCAATTTCTTACTCGCGTGGTAGCTACGGCAGCTACACCATGTCTAACGCGGCGGGAGCTAACTACACAGTACACAATCTGGGCTAGGTTTTTTTTTTTGGGGGCGGTTGCAGTAGTTTTGTTGCGGTGTGCAGTAGCTGCAGATGGGCTTCTAAGATACAGTGATGTGTCGTACAGTACTACTATAATGGCAAACACTGTAGTTACCACAGGTGGAGAGAAGGTGGTGGACATTGCGAGAGCGTACCAGAGTAGACATGAACTACCACTAGCTAATCACAATTATCACAAAGCCATTTTCATAGTGGCCGAAATGGTAAGGGTGCTATACACTTGGTCTTTGTTTAGCATGTTTTGATAATTTTTACGGAAGAAAATTTGTTAAGAAAATTCGAATTGGGCAACATCAAAAACCCCCATATACCAGCACGTTTTATTAAAAAAGCAAATCATGCCAAAAAAATGGCTTAAAAAAACAAAAAGTTCCATGAGAGCCGGTGTGTCACACGTAGCTACTCCGCAACGGTTTTTGCAAAGAAGCTGAGGGTGTACAATATCCATCTATCGGTAAGAAAATAATAATAAAAACATTACTACAGAATCATTGGCCGCTGAGTGTACGTCTAGTGGGGTAGGTAATCCATGTCTACTCGGTGGTAGTGCATGGTAACTACCAGGAGGAAATTGGCGTGTAGCTACACATCTGTACAAATGACTATTTACAGGAAACATTGAATATGAATAAATAAATTAAAAAAAGCAAAAAATAAAACACATTATAAAAAAAATACCAGTCATGACCAATGTAGGGGACTATATATGGCAAAGATCCCTGCCAGGATTTTCATGATGGCCTTGTATGTTGCTATAATCAGTTGTCACAAAAATATGTTGTCACGGCTTAAAATGTTTTAAAAATAAGTTCAAATAGCTGTGATATTGTCCACAAACCGTAATCTATATAATTACTAACCGAGATCTATCAGCGACTTATTTTCTCGGGTCCCGCGGGACTCTAACCCGGGACCCCTTGTCTCAAGCGGTGCGCAGTGAACATTGCTAAAGAGGAACTCCCTTAGGGTATATGACACTAACAGTTAGACATGTCATCGTGAACATATTAGACATGGATGAATGATTCAATACATGGATGTACCAAGTGAGTGGTATTTTAAAAAAAAGTTTGTATAGTGATACAAATGTATTATTGAGGAAAAATAGTAATACAAAATCTCAAAGGGGCTATCAACCAATGATGACATTACAGTATTTCATGTCTAATGATTAAGTGGGCACATTTAATGGCATCCTTGCCAAATGAAATATTTCTGAAAAATATTTTCAAATGTCTGAATGTTTGAGGACAAAACTTCAAAATATGAAAGAGAACACAAATTTAAAAAGGATATCTAATCAATATCACTTAGTTGTGAATCTTAATTGTCTTTGCTGACTGAAAAGTATTGGCCTTCAAAAGGCTAAAAAATTAGGTGCAATGACTTGTGGGCTTTCCATGCCATATGAAAAATCGGGAGGAAGACAATCCCACAAATTAAGTCTTTGTTCCCTGTTTGGGAAGCATGTTATAATATTTAGATATAAAGGTGCATTTCGTGATTCTAAACCCTTCTGTTTTGTTCATGGTGCGATAGCTATCCTTGAGAAAGCTATTCCCAAAATTTACAGTTGATTTTGATCTTGCGTTTTGGTGTTATGAGCAAAATGTTCGTATCACAATTCCAGTAGATACTGACAGTATTTCTGTCCGTTTACGGACAGAAAATACAAAATTGCGAATTTCTGCAGAGGCGATCAAATTTGCACGACAGTTCCATGATTGGGCACACATGCTATCTTAGGCCCGACGGTTAGATGATATAAAAATCTCAACTTTGTTGGGTTAATTGGGGAGGACAAGGTGTGGATCACGAAATGGCCCCTTTACAATTTAAAAAATTGATCATTTCCTTATCTAAAAAATACATCAGTCCTCGGAACCGATTGGTCGCCTGCCGTCGTGGTTAGTGAATGAGGCCTAACATGACCTTTGACCTTGATATGTGACCTTTGACATCATCAGCAAATGAGGATCCCATGTTACACTATGATTCAAGTTGGTTCCAATTGAACTAAAACTGTTCAAAATGAGGTCAATTTTAACATTTTCAGCCCATTTTACAACTTGACCTCACATGACCTGTGACTTGGATGCGTGACCTTTGACCTCATCAACAAAAAATTGGGGTCCCATGTTGCAGCCTAGATTCAAGGTTTGGTTCCAATTGAACTTCAACTTTTCAAATGAGGTCCAATTTTACATTTTCAGACCATTTTACAACTTGACCTCACATGAACTTGACCTTGGTATGCGACCTTTGACCTCATCAACCAAATTAGGGGTCCCATGTTGCACCTATGATTCAATTTTGGTTCCATTGAACTTAACTTTTCAATGAGTCATTTTACATTTTAGCCCATTTTTACAACTTGACCTCACAGACTTGTTACTTGGCAGTGACTTTGACCTAATCAAAAAGTGGGGGATGCATGTTGCACCCTGTGACCACAAGTTTGGTTTAAATTCCATCAAAGTTATGTGGATTATTACATGAAAAGTTAACCTTTTTCACAACAGACTCATCATCAACATTCAACAACAACAGTGGACAAAGTGATCCCTAGGGTCGTCGCTTAGGGCAGGCGACAACAAAAGTTAAAATCATTCCTATGCTGTTTTGTACAAAGCCAAATAGTTACATTATGTCCTGTTAGCAAGCTAACTATTCTAAGGTGGTAATAGTATATTGGTTTGTTATAGTACCAAAACCATGTAGCATCTTACTGTGAAGTGGTGATGTATTACGCAAAATATATGGACAATACATCGGGAGATTTGTGATTGGACTCATTCTTGTTGTCATTTCTTTTTTAACAAAATAAATCTGGATGACCTATCATGGTCCAATTTTCAAATGTTGCTTGCTCCCTCAAATTCATGTGGTCTCCCAATTTGGCCGGAGTTTTTGTTCATAACATCAAAAGAAACATTTCCTGGGCCTAAAATTTAAGGGGGCACATGAGTAAAATATCAGCTGCTAAATATCTCAATCTCAATTTTTATTAGTTAGTGGGGGTGTCATCCACCTTCAAGAAAGAAGAAACAATTTAACATGTTAACCATTTTGGAGAGGAGTGAGAGTAATGGAAATGAATATTCCATCGTATCCTGCTAACAGAAGTTTACCCACCCATTCTTTGATGATTGTCTTCAGGGATGGCAACTGATATATACCAAGGGCCCAAAAATATATTGTCTAACATTTCTATGCACATACATAAGTATGCTTGGAAAAGTCCACTTTTGACATAAACCAGTATGCACTGAGCTCTCAATTTGCAGTTTTGTCTTGCTTTTGGTAAAAATAAAATTTAAAAAAATCCTATTGTATACATTTATAATTTTTCTTTAAACTTAGCGAGGTATTATTCATACCAAAACACTGAATACAAGACCAAAAGAATAAAAACAGGAAAATATATTTCCCCCTCTGCACCCCAGTTAAAAGTTGATTTTTTGTATCAGGAAAAAAAAAAGGTTATATTTCATTTATCCCATTAAAATAAGGGCCCAGGAAGTGTTTCCTTTTGATGTTCATGTTAAGAACAAAAAAAAAAACATTCCCAAATGTGGTCGACCACACAACCAGTGTCCAATGAGCCAGTTAGAACTGGCTTCCGTTTACTTCTGTAAATAATCAAACCATGGACCAAGTTACCCCATAATTTGTAGTGAAGATTTTTTAGTGATATGCTCCACATAACATGAAGAACGATTGTATTGGAATCGGACAGCGATTAGTACTCTCTAAAGATGGGTGACCCTATCAGTGAATTTACACCGAAAGTAAAAATATTTGCAAAGGAAAAGCGTAAAAGTGAAGGATAAGTCTGTAGAATTCCAATAACTTACTTTTTTTCCAACTGACAAATTGATTGACGGAGAAAACGGCCAGTGTTTAGTTGTTTAAAAGATATGAATCTCATTCAATTATGGTGTAGTGTAAGGTCCGTACGGACAGTAATGACTAAATATCCGATTTTGTCCTTTCTTTGGTCTTATTTTTTTTTTTAATTTTTTAGTTTTTTGCTTTTTTTAATATACTTTAATATTTGGTTTTCTGAATTACAATCACGATGTGCCCCTTTTAAAGCAGTAGAATTCTCACTGATAGTCTGGCCCTGCAATGTCACCCTGAGACTCGTCCTACAAATTTGATGAAAAATATATTCCACCTAATTTCTATCCATTAAAAACCTGTACAGAAATGCATTCATGTATGAAACGTAAATGTTACCCTGTATAATTATGAAAAACGCATGGATCGGTGGATAGATGGATAATTGGTGAATCATTGTAATTTTATAAATTAATAATTTAGTAAATGTGGACGGATGTGGCAAGGTGAAAAAGTACAAATTATTTACCGAGGCTTTTATAACCACCATTCTGAATTTTAACTCATAGGTAACAGTTTGACGCATACCAAGCCTCATCGTCCCACGTAGAAAGCTCACAGTCCAAAAAACTCCTGATCACAGGGCAAAGGGATGAAAAAGGGCATGTCAGCAATAAGGTCAAGGAATTTTGATTCTTAGTTTCCTGTTGGAGCGCTCATCAGATTTGCCGCTGTGGCAATATTTCATTATTTTGTGAAAAAATTGTTTTTCCTTGAAAACATGATAATAAAACAAATTTCAGTGTCAAAATATTCAAGCAGAATAGCCTGAATCCTAGTTCTATTTAAAGACAGTTTCCTTGGGATGGGTGTCACAGTGTTTTTACATTTTATTGCCCGCTGGTCTATACAAATGTCAGTTTTGTTTCAGAACCAGGGGCATTTTGCCTTTAGCAGGGGTAAATTTGGCCCCTTGCCCCTCTATTTCAAGCCTTGCAGTTACCCATTAATAATTAATTTTCCTCCAGATATTTGTCCATCCTTGTCATAATACTGCAATGGTACAAAATGCTTGAACTGATTTTTAAACTTTTTGAGAAATAAACCTGCAAATACCTTTTTATTACTTAGGTACTTGGAAACTTTGTTTTAGGTAAGAAATAAGGGTTACTGGTCTATTCCTAGATGCTGATGGAATAGATGAAATAACAGTGAATAATGAAATGACAGCAAATGGATTAATCGGACCTCCTCACCTTTTAAAAATCTCCACGGAACTAAGAATCAAATTCCATTGGCCGAATGAATATCCATTTTTTTCCATAGAGATTTCCTGAAAAAAATGAGGGGGAATTCTGTCCTCCTCACACCCTCACCTGCTGGGTATCCCCTGAAATGTCACAACAACTCTATTTTTATACTTCTCTGTAGCTTTAAATTGCGGAGGAGATTTGTTTAGGATACAATTTTCTCTTAAATTTCAGCTGGATCGGTTGTAGACACTTACCTACGTTTCGAATGTATATTGGGGCAAACAGTGCACGAAAACCGCAAACCTTGTTTTCAACTTAACCTGCTATTGTAATCGTTCCCCATAGAAAACCATGGCTTTGACTTTCTGTCTTACACGAAGATACTACACCGTCATCTTATTACTAGCGGAACAAGATATCTCAATCAGGTAAGCGCACGACTCCAGTGTATGCTCCATCCATGTGTATAGGCATGCGTTCGATCCCTGTGAGATTCAGCTATCTCGTAATTTCCTTGGACAATCCATTAACCGCTTGGTCCCGATTTACCCATGCGCTATTTTGGGAAGTGTCCCGGCTGCGAGGGTTTCTCGATGTATGTTTTGCTGAAAGGGAAAGCGTGTATCCCGATCTGCTGGCATCCCTTGAAATGATGCTAAATGGTTTATGGTATGGTTGGGCCACCGTGATCTCAGCCCATTTGTGAAAGCGCTTAAGCGCTATATAGCTAAGGCGGCTATATACCATCTCTGGCTATTATTATTATTACATACAAAGGGAACGGCGTATTCGGCTTATTCACTTCAGGTTGATCTAATACATTGGTAAGGCGATTCAATATGTAAAAAACAATGGGTTCGCGAAAATTGGGGGGGCGCTTCTTTCTGAAATCTCCTCATGTCTCTTTCAAGCGGGCTCCAGAGAGAGAACAATTGAAAGGTGTTTCATATAAAAAAAAAAAAGGTAAAAAGACTGAGCATCGGAGGATCTCGGTTGTGAAGAAATTCATAATGGGGACAAAATAGATCGGTATGGAAGTTGGGTTTATACATGATACCTACTATTACTGACAAAAATGTTCTTTCTTCACAACCCGATGACCTCTGAGCTCCATACGTTTCTGGTTGGGTAAATATGCCCATCTACTATTGAACCCTTCTTAATTTTTTTTCTTTCCAGAGGTCCCTGCTTTAATGAGGGTGGCCAAAGTCAAATTGGTATTTTATCATGGATCCGATTAGTGCACCACTGTGACAACTGAATTCATTTTTCCAAGAATGGTGGGTTCATACTTCAGACGCCAGTCGTACAAACATGCTGGATGCACAAGCATAACGCCATACGTAAAAACAGTTTGAAGTGTAATGTCTGCAACTCTTCCTGCCGACTGATATGAAGTATGAATGCACCTTAAGGTCCCAGGAAATGCCAATAGATTGATGTTGGTTTGTGTCCAATACAAGGAAGGACCAGAAGCATTCAATATTTAGGTTGGTGATGGACATCAGTTTGGTATCATTGATTTTTCAGAGAGTAATAGAAAATTCCAGGTGACTGGTGTGATCTATTCATTACACTTACTGAAATCCATAGTTTCCCTCAGGCCCGTACGCAGGGGGATGCCGTTCGCACCCCCCCCCCCCATTCCACAAATGGGGGACAAAGGTCCACTTTTTTTCCAATTGTATTTGATAAAAAGGTCTCAAATTCAGTAGAAAATATGACGAAAAAGTCCACTTTTTGGTGATGAAGTGGGCAAAACCGTCAGAAGGACCATTTAGGAGTTAGGTCCATTTTTTCCAAAAGGGTCCACTTTTTTTCGAAGACCCGCACCACCCCGTAAAAAAATCCTGCATACGACCCTGGTTTCACTAATGCTGTCACTGGTAGTGTGTTCTTTTTTTCTGCCCTGTTTATTGGATGGAAGTCTCCATAAAGATTTGAGTATGTTTTTATCATAGGGAGACTGGATTTCATTTTCATACCTCATTGTGAGTCAACTTTTTTATTTGCCATGAGAGATTTTAAGGCTCCGTATATTGTGTCATATGAAGTGGATTTCAATAGATATCTTGCCTTGTATTCGCTACAGAAAATGTCTTAAAAAAGTGAAAACATTTGATTCTTATAACAGGCCGACTTTTTTGTTATTTACTCCAATATGAAATTACAAAATTCTCAGTTTAATTCTTTCAATTTGCCAAATTGAACCTTAGAATCTATAGGTCCATCTTTCTTAAAAGAATCGATTTAGACATGGGTCCATCTATAGATTCTCAGGCACCTCGGGAGGCACTTTCATCCCAAGCCAAGCTTAAGATCCCGAGGCCATATCAGGGAATAAACATGTGAAAAGAAAGGGACTCGGCAATAAAGTTTCCAGGATGCCCCGGCATTCAGACTATTGATCCGTTGGCAGCCAGCAAAGCCTTTGCTTCTGCCAAAAGTCAATTCAATACTTCTGCATCTGCATTTCAGTAAATTGTGTTGTTGCATATTGCAATCTTCTACAAAATAGCATGCTGCAGTACTCTAATGAAGTAAATTCATTTAAATTGGATAATGGTAGATTAAGTGCACGAGATATTTCAATCATCCTTTTTCTGTTATATTTTGGGATTTCATATATATTAACACTCCATAGATTCCCTACATTTTATTTGGTACAGAAATATTTGTTTACAGAAACAAAAGGTGATTTGTATATGCTTATATTTCAATCAAAACAGGCTTAATTCGTATTTGCTCCTATACGAAATTAAAATTTTCACACAATTTTTGTAACAAAGAAACAGTTCTCACTAATCCTTACATATGGGGATATTATTATATTAAGCTTTACACGCAGTGCCACAATCAGAATTTTCACATTATTTCGGGACCTGTTTATTTGAAATCTCTCGTGCACCTTTAAAGTGATCAATAGATCGGCAATGCAACTCACCGAATGATGCATAGAAGTATGAACCTCCTAACCTCTTTGTGATGTACACAGAATGGCATAGCGTTGGTGGCTACGTGTTGCATGCTGGGTGGCATTAGAGTGAACCTTCACGCCAATCTTCGCAGTATCGCCAAGCTGCACAACTGCGAATGGCAAACATGATAAAAACCTGATAGGGAAATCAAAAATTTTACAGTCAGTGGCCTGGTATGTTCCTACCCAAACCACCTTGAGGATCCATGAGACATGGAGTACTGCCAGCATACATTTTCAAGTTGATAGAGTAAAAAACAGTAAAAATGTCCTCCAACACAATATCACAACCATCATCAAATCAACACCTTGAGCAACCCCAGCAAGCCGCATCCACAAGCCTCGTACTTTTTCTTACCAGCAGGCCAAGCTGTGAAGTCTCCTACCATACAACCAGCAAAATAACATGAGTACACATATGCGCACATTCTGAGCATAGCAAACAAGCAGGTGCATAGTTTATTGTCCCCATATGAACCCAAGATGCCTTTACCCACATGTTCAGGGGTAGATATTTCGACGCGAGTCCCGCGATTCGACTCACGCGGAGACTCACGCAAATTACTACAGCGCAAGTCCATTGGACTCGCGTGGAACCATCGTATCAATCCGATGATCACTCAGTAAATCTACATTACTATAACACGAACACCCGATTTCAGAAGAAGAAAACGTCCGATTCTGCATCAATCAATCAATCCAGTTTGTATAACCCGATGCGATATTGGTAATGCATAACTAGTACGAGGCCAATTATATTCCTTTTGTATGCAGACGTTGCTTCTTGATCGGTTACCACCGCCACAACTGCGCATTTTCCAGATACAGGGCAATATTTCAGCTTTTGTCGGTAGCCCGCAGTCCACGTTGTAACAAATTTTACCCGTCATTCCACGTATATTTAACCTAATAATGCTTGTAAAAATGTTAATATTACAATATAACAATATTATAAAAAAAGAAAAATTAATTTTTCACTATTTTGGTGGTTATTATAAAAATTTTTGGTTCGAAATGCCTGGATGCGGAGGAGATATCAATATATTCCTGCCCCAAAATGTGTATATCGGATCACAAGGTAATGTTTACTGCTGTCAAACCACGCACGTGTGACATGCCCACGTGTATAAGTGCTATGTGTTGCATGCTTACCGGCTTCGTAAATACCTGATATTTGCGTTTATTTCGGGATTTCTTTAGTAATTTTCTCGACGTCATCCAAACGTGAACGATGGCGAGAAAAAACAAGCAAAAACAGTGTCAAGAAAGGCCCTCTTACAGTGGGAGGCAGATCTCAGAAATATGTTTGGTTTGTTTTCCGCAGTCTGGGAGAAAGGCCGTAAGGCGTTTTAGTGTGTAGTAAAATTGTGATAAGATTTCATCAAAATACCGAGGTAAGGTAGCTCAGATGACGCGTAAAATAATGGGCGGTGAGGGACCTTCACATGTGGCTTAAAACTTGTAGAATCCTGTAACCGAGTGACTGACACCTTAGGAGACTAAAAAATGGGCAAGTCTGATGATGTCAAATTAAAGTTGTTGACACAATTTAAATTGCCTATTAAATATTTATTTGTGATTGTTTACATTACTTGAATTTACCCCATGTCTATTAAACAGTAAATCCTGCCTATTATAGCCTAGCCATGTTAACTAAAACAAATTTGTGGAGAAAATCATAATTGGACTCCTGCAAATTGTCTACAGAATCCAAATTTGCGCGAGTCCATGGACTCGTGCAAAATTATGTTGCGCGAGTCCATGGACTCACGCTGCTCTTTACGAAATTCTACCCTGCATGTTTTACAAATAGTTTCAGCCGAGGTACTCCTATTTTCCAAAACTTTTGAAACTTTTGCCAACTGTTGTCATTGTTAACCAAATAAAATATAATACGATAATCAGTTTTTTATATAGTACTTAGTCCCTGTAACAGGCTCAAAGCGCTTTTGCAAATATTACCGCCGCCTTCAAGAAATTGCCACAATCATTTCGCTTCCATCTAGATGGGCGCTCGAAGACATGCCTTACAATGGCCAGCCTATCCCACTTAGATTTGTAATATATTCCCCATAACAACTCCCCAGATTTCGCTGGGTTTGCCATGGCAATTGAGTAAGTATCTTGCCCAGGGACACAAACATGTTGACCACAGTGGGGCCGAACTCAATTTTACCGGTCTAATGATCACAAGTCCTGCACTGTTTCCACTAGACCACACAGGATAGACTGCCATGAGACCCCAAGGAATGCTACTATTTCCTGAATGTGCAGGACTTAAGGCAAATAGAAGTGATGTGGTTTGGTTTCAAGTCTACAAGGAGGTACAAGAAAGCATTCAATATTTTTGGGTTGGTGATGACATTCATGTAGTGAAACATATTGATTTTCAAGAGTAATAGAAAATTCCAGGTGACTGGTTGTGAATCTTTCCATGACACTGACTGAAAATCAATATTTCACTAATGATGTCCACTGGTAGTTGGTATTCTTTTTTCTGGCCCTGTTTATTGGAATGGATGTTGCCCATTAAAGATTTGGAGTAGGTTTATCACTGCATTTCCTGGGACCTTACTACCTAAATGGTCCTTTCTTAAACCTTTTGAACATCTTGTCACCAAAGTGGACTTTTTTTTGGTCCAAGTCCTTTTTCCTTCTTTTGTTAGAAAAAAAAAAAATTTCATTTCTTGAACTAAGCTGGATGAATATATGACAGTTACTAATTAGATCAACTGGAAGTTAGTGTTCATTACTATGTCATTCATTTATAATTGGCTTACCTTTGCCCCTCGTCAGTTGCTTCTCAAAGCAGCTATCAATCTCTGTACT